>JAEIIG010033566.1:0-34122 GCA_018904695.1 Drosophila parvula
ATTAAATGGAATGCCTTCAAATAAACGCAAATAAAGTAATCAAAAATTAAACAAAAAACTATTTATTACATTCCAAGCAACATTAACTATAATATATATCAAATGCAGATCCATAAAATTTAAATCTTTAAACGAAATGTTTGCCTTAGAAAAATATTAGCAAGTGTCACGTTGGGCAGCCACGCTCTGTCTGATACCGGTTTACCGCAGGTGTAAATGAGAACAGCAACAATTTTTATAGATTATAATTATAATCGAAGCGTTAATCGAATTACAAATAAAGACAAAGATGCTTTAAACATATAGAAAATCAGATGAATGTATAATAGAAAACTGTATTACTTTTTACAGCAAAAAACCGCAAATATGTCAACCACAACAACGTTCATCATCGTGTGCCTGGCACTGGCGGTCAATATCTTAACAGGTGAGCTTCTAAATGGTTTAATTAATTAATTAATCTAAATATATAATAAGATGTATGTATGAATGGGAAATGCAAACCTGGAGCCCATTGTCTGGATAAGTCAATTGAATAACTAGCTGAGCCAAAACAAGCTGGCCAATTGATTGGCCGACACTTTAGCTGATGTTCGTCATTTGTTTTCTGTGCCAATTTGATCGATTTTCTACTGTGGCTCAAATCCAAAACCAAATCAACCGCAACTCATCGGATCACTGAGGTGGAAATCCATGCCACAAACACTTTTCACTTGGCTGGTGACAAGTCTCTCGGCGAAAATCTCTCATGGAAAATCGCAAACCGAAGCTACAGCCAAACTAAGCTGCAAACTTAATTGATTTTCCATCGGTTTCATTTTTATTTATTGTATTTGTTCTACAAAAAGATGAATGATTTGCTGAATTAAGAAAAAAAGGGGAACTAGTCATAATAGAGTTAAAAGAGCATCGTGAAGTGATTGGGGTTGGGATATGTAGAAGGTATGATTTAATATTTAATTAATAGTTCGTATAGTTAACCTTTTTACGCATGTCTTTGGATTTTACTGTCTTGTTTTTCCACCGCCCACCAGCACTTAATTAACAATTCAATTTGTTTAAAAAAAAACATGCGAGAGTCCATTCTAATTAGGCCCGTGGAGCAACAACCACATCCAATCACGAACACAGAGTTAGGCCTTTGTAGAGTTCCGACACGGATGCATTGATTGTCCAAGCAATTCCGCAGCTCGCACTCACTTGTTAAGGGAACACACATTAAATGGCGTTAAATTATATTGAAAGTATTTGGACACGAACCTAGTAATCGGTTCGGCAAATATTCACGTTCCAACGGAACTGAGAATGCACTGGAAAAAAAAATGTAATTTACAACTAGAGTACATTTTTATGAAGATAAATCTTCAAGCTTATTTTTATATAATTATTAAGGGCTATGTATATTTAATGTATTTCTATAGCCACTTTGTTTTTCATTAAAAAGTGACTAGTAATCACCTCGAATTGGAGATTAAATTTTTATTATATATTATATTTAAACCCTTATATTTTTGACTATGTAGCCGCACTAATGAAACGAACAATGAAAGCTAAAAACATCGGCAACAAAGGCAACAGTTGTGAGAAGTCTCCCTCTCCCCTGATTTTTCCGCTTTTCTCCAGTTCAAGTTTGTCTGAAAAACCGCATGAATATGCAGCAAATGTAAAATGCAAATACGGAATGCGAAATGCAAAATGCTAAATATGCAAATTCTTTAAACAAACGTCAGCTCCCCAAGTGTAGGAACTGCCGCTATAGTTTTTTAATGACAGGTGACTTTTTATTACTTAATGTTTGTTTGGGCTACGAACTTAATTAGCCAACTAGTAGTTCTACGTGAGTTGCCACCGAAAAGTGTTGGAATTTCTTCCCATTCAGAACATGGAAAAAGTTACGCATATGTCGACATTTATAATCCTGACAAGTCCAGACATATTTCGAATTTACAAGCAGGACTCACTGTCTGCGTGTCCTTGCACTTTGGCAATATATATATATTTTTTTCTGTTGGTTACATCCTTCACGGAAATACTCTTTTGAGTGATGGCTTGAAGTCTTGGCATTTTGCATTCCATTCGCGGGGTTAAGGTTCTTGGCAAATGTTAACGAATTTAGCGACTAGAGACTGTCGAAACTGGTAAAGGGAAATAGGACAAGGTAGTTTTTAAGGATTAGGAAAGGTTATGGCCAAATTAAATGGAGCTCATTGGATAATAGGAAGAGTTTTTCTTCCATTAAGTTTTCGCATTCTTTTTCTTGAGTTAATTAAAAACTTCACTTCTACAAACTTCAATTCAATAATAAATATTAAACAACTATTATTTATAATTAGTAAATATTTATTTTTTTCAGGAAGTGTAATTGCAATTATAAAAAGTTCAACAAAACTTGTAACAGAATAAGCTCAGATTAAAGAGGGAGTATTAGATAAGCAACTTATTCAAGAAAGGGCCACCACACTTCGCCACAATACAATCTCTGGCGATTTTCGTCCTTTGTACTTTGTTTTTGTTGAGGTCCTCGAAGGCTCGCGTGCTAAACGTTGGATATTTCAACATTTATTTCCTACTTTTTGGCCCCCAAAGGCAGTTGACATGCAATTATTCAGGTTACTGCAGTTGGATCGCAGTCAGTTTGTCAGTCAGAGGCTTTCACCTGCCGACAGTCGGCGGAAAGGGTTTAAAAACTGGAATTTCAAAAAATACGGGGGTGCAATTTAGTGCGGGGACTAATAAAATAATTTACTGTCAGTGTGTCGGCGACTTTGAAAAGGGCGAATTTGAATGCCATTAGAGGTTGCCACATATCCAATTACAGTCCGAAAGGGAGAAGTCTAATTAAACGAACAGTTTTGTGGGAAGTCGATCTAAAGGAATGAGCACCGTAATTTATTTTTGATTAGTTTATGTAATTATTACCTAGCTGTAAAAGCTAAGCGATCTCAAAATAATGCAATGTCAATTATATAATTTATAAGTTTATTATTTATGATTTAAAGCTAGAACAATGTTTATGAGTATTTTAAATTTATTTATTATAATAGTTGCTTAATCTGGCCTTTATTTGCACTTTTAATTATTTATTTCCCACACATTAAGCTTGGAATTTTCATAGCTTTGGAACACCATTATTTTTCTTGCCAGTTTGTTTTTGTTTTTTCCTTATCTTTAATTGTCTACACTTAATGTTATTAAAATGGTTAATTAAAAAATTAAATACAGGTGTATCTCAGAGATCTCTTCTAAACTAAAATGCTTTGAATATGTAAATAAATTTTCGTTGGTATCAGATCATTTAAATAAGGTAACATAAAATATTTAAATATTTAGAATAACTTAATTAGATTCTTACAAATGTATTCTGTTTTTTTGTATCGTTACAATTAAAACAAGTTTAGAATAAAATGCCTTTTCCTCTTTTCTTTCAGTGAGTGCCATTCGTTGCCATCAGTGCAACTCGCACTTGAACGAGGACTGTGCCAGCTTGGTGGTGAACACGCCGCGCGCCCAGCGGGACGAACAGTATCTGAAGGATTGCGTGGCGCCCGTGGGCGAGAAGGCCTTCTGCCGGAAGGTAAGATCAAACTGCAATTAGCCAATAACTTGGTTGATATAAAGATTATTAGATCTTTTATATAGATTTCTTTATTAAATAATAAAGTTTATATAATGAACATATAGATAAATAAATTTTCCCTTTTCTTTTATTTCTCCTCTCCTAATATCAGACCGTGATCAAGTTCGACGTGAACGACGAGCACAGGGTCGAGCGGAACTGCGGCTGGATCCCGGAGAAGCTCCAGAATGCCTGCTTCACCGCCGACAATGAGGGCTACAAGCAGGTCGTGTGCACCTGCAGCGAGGAGGGATGCAACGGAGCCAGCTCCTTGCTGGGAGCCCGCCAGGTGGGCTACAGTCTGGCGGCCACGGCGATCAGCCTGGCATTAGCATCCCTCCTTAGGCACTAACACTCCCTCGTATAGGATATACACACCATGCAAAAAAGAGTACCTTATCTTAAAGTGGCTAAAAATTAAGGCTTAAATCAATTCTGCACTAAGTTCTCCACTCTCTGATGTATGCCATATCTTTAGTAGTTATGTCCATCGTAGCATCCCATCTGTCTTGTATTAATTTCTATGAAAATATAAGCGTAATATTTAACTGAAGCGATATCTGTGTCTTTTTTCATTATTTTGTAAGCTGCAAAGTTATTTTTTGATTGGGTTTTCTTAGAAACGGAAGAGTCGGTGAAATTTAAGGTATAGATTTTACGTTATGAAGAATAAAAGCAAAATATATTAATTAGAAATAAAGAATAAAATAATGTAGTCAGTAAATGAATATTTCAGTATTAAAATAAGAAGAAGAAGGCACACAAGCCGATACAGTGACAAACTGTTGAATCATTGCAGCCTACTTGCTAGGAAATTACTTCCAGCTAGACCGTTGAGGCGTCTTAAAAGGCTAGGATTTGCCAAAACTATTAGGTGCCAATGATTATTGTTTTAGCTTGTTATTTCTTTATGTTTTGCTAAGTTTTGATATTATATGTAATCCTAATAGGTTTGGTTTATTTTTTCATTTTCCTACAATGTGATGTTAAGGTACAGTTTGTTGTACAGGTTCTTCACTTCTTAAAAAGCAAAAAAAATAAAATAAAAAAATTAAAATAAAACAATTCAAGTCATAAAACAACTCCAACAATAAAGAGTTATTTAAATAACGCAAAAAGAGAACAACAAAAAGAGAAAACTGTCGAAACACAACCAAAGATTGAAGAAGACGAAAGATAATTATATAAAATTAAAATAAAACAATTCAAGTCATAAAACAACTCCAACAATAAAGAGGTATTTAAATAACGCAAAAAGAGAACAACAAAAAGAAAAAACTGTTGAAACACAACCAAAGATTGAAGAAGCTGTAATATAATTATATAAAATTAAAATCATCGAATCAGTCAGTAAACAAAAAGAAATAATAAGTATAAAACTAAGTGTTGAAGAAAATAAGATGATGTTTTCACATTGAAGTCAGGTCCGAGAATGAAAAATAAATATTCTTAGAAGACGCATTGCATATGAAACGGTGAGCTTTGCGATATTTTTTTATGCACCTATCGATGTTATATCGATACAAATCGGTGTTTTTCGTTTTGCTTATTTAATGTCGTTCGTCCACTACGGAATACCCCTTTCTACTAGACAAAAGTCGCATTTAGCATCCTCTATGAAGAAAACTGGTCTTCTTGTTTTGGCGGAAATTGAAATGCTTCAACTATTCAACATTCTTAGAGTAATTACAGTTAAATATAATCTAGTCTTCAAGATTACGATTATAGTTTAGGTTTAACATTAATTTTGACATGGAAATTATTAAAAGTCCTTAGACATCCCTACATAATATCGCGAAAACACTTTAATGGTGTTGTGAAACCAAAAACCATACATTTTCAATACATAAACACACAGACTATATGCTCCCTTGCAGCAATTCAATTATTTATGTTTAGCACTTAAATCACTTTAGGTTCAAACCATACAAGGCCAAATGAGGGCGGGAATTTATGCGTTAAGCATTCCACAAAAGGGGCGGAGATGTGCGAAATGTGGCGCGGCAATTATATAAAATCGGAAATTTTCATATGTAACGCATAAGTTGACCAAGGACTAACACACCCACTCCTGCCATATCCTGTCCCTCAGTCCCTGTCCTGCTGCCAACATGTCTGCAGCTATGTCTGTTTTGTGGCCCACAGAAAGTCAAAGTCACTGTCTACGCAGGCCAAAAATAATAGGGCAACTTTGTTAGTTTTATTGTTGAGGATGAGAGAGAACTCTGACGACATGTTGGCCCATTAAGTCAAGCACAGAACCGCACGCCATACCGATACAGTGTCAGGCACTGGAAGAAAGAATTGTGGTTTTGGTTGCGAAATAATATCCGTCGAAGTAACGAATGATTTAATGTCCATAAAGTGGAAACAGTGCATGTTGAAGTACCGAATCAGTTAATGTTCATAAAGTGGAAATAGTGCATGTTGAAGAAAGTTATGCAAAAAAAAGGGCACAATATAAAGATATTGTTTTGGAAATAAAACCGTGTCTCTCTTTGCAAAAAAACTGATCTGCGTGTATTATTGTTTTACTTGCTAAATATATACAAGTAATTAAATAAACAAAACGTGAACTTACAACTAATACCAACGATACCAAAGAAACCTGCCTTCTTTAAAGAATGCAAAATACTGCCGATTAATCTACTTGTACTTGGATCTAAATTATCAAAACTTTCAATTTTGTACAGGTTTGAACAACATCATAAAATAAGCAAAGAAAAGAATAAATTACATTTATTTAATAATTTTATTTATATGACATATTATTTTTTCTAGAATTATGAATTTTGTATAATATCATATTCTGAGTAGAGTGGTTTAACAGATATTTGTCTATAATTATAGAAAAAATGTATTTTTGTCGAGCTTTGTTTGTATAAAAAATACATTTTAAATAGAAAAATCTCAAATGCATTAATTTATGAATCAATTTCTAGTTTTCGTTTCTTAAAATACGGAATTTTTTTAATCTAAAATAAAGGTTTTTTTATAATAATATTTTTATGTATTTCATTGATGCATTTTCTCTGAATGCCACTCATTTTTTTGGGCTCTGACCAGTGACTTTAATGCCCAGCCAGTTGCTGTTTGTCTTGGGCACACATACAGAGCCCGGAACGCGTTCACACAGATACACAAATACACAGCTACACAGGATACACAGATACAGAGTAGAGACAGATGCGGGGCCACAGCTACATGTAGTGGGTCGACCTACATGCGTTGGCATTTGTGTTCTGTCGTCGCCAGCAGCTCAAAATGCTCGAACGCTCAATACGAATGGTCCTGCAGCCTTTGTCTATGGGTGCGTTCTGCCGACAGAGAGGCGCCGACATTTTGTGTGCCACAGCAACAGCATCCGAATGCCCCATCCTTCCTGGGCAGCCGCCCAGCCGCCCAGGATCATTGGCAGCCTTGTCTCTGTCTGCTGCTCAGTCGCTACTTGCTTCTCGCTTCCTTTTATTTTCGCGGACAGCGTGGCGCCAACATAAAAAACATTGATTTTGAATTCACTGAGCGCCCTCGCCAAAAACGCTGTGCAAATCATTTATTATTGTTGTTGGAGTTCGGATATATATTTTAGCAGCTTTTCTTGGCATCCTCCGAATCTTCTTTAATTGTTTAATTTGTAAACATTAAATGACACACATTTAGTTTTTGTTTTGTTAACAAAAATATTTGATGTAGACATCTAAGTAATTTAAAGAAACTAAAAAGCTATAATAGAATTGATTTCTTGTGTTGTTGTGCTTAAATTTAATATATATAGAAATAGAGAATATTAGGGAATATTTCTTATATTATTATATATTATTTTGTAAGCTGTAAGACAGAGAGATTCTATTCCCGATCCTAATTTTAAATTATCATTTATTCTTCTCAAAAACCGTATTACATTTTTCAATAACAATAGAGCTTACAAGTAATTGAATATTTTCAAGTTTTCCTTTTGGTAATTTTGTTTTTCCCAACAAGTTTCACGCTTGACTGCCGCTCGAAAGTATGCAGCATAAAAGTAAGCTGCCATAAATGTCATTACGCGCCAAATTGCGCATACGCGGTGTGGGTCGAGCAGCGAGAAAAACAAACAAATCCCAACGCAACCCCCGAAGGATAAAGTTGTCTTTGTCCTCGGGTCTACCCTGGCCCTTTGTTTTTCTTGCCATGCAAGCGAGCGAAGATATATTTCTGCAAAACTATTATTGCGGTCTGGAATATTGTATCAACAAAATAACAGAGAAAACGCGGTTGGGAAATTATAATTATTATAATAATTATACTGAAAGCTATGTAAAAGATTAAGGAAGAAAGGCTATATTTATACATTTAAAGTGTGAAATCTTTGGCATAACATTCCTGATTTATTCCCGTCTGGATTTATGTCCAACAGGGAGAGTTAGCAAGCCTCATACTCCACATATTTCCTGAGCAAACACTAAAATCTCAACGAAGTTTTCCTTGTCTTTGGCTCTTGGCATTTTAGAGCTTTTCCCCAGATTCCGCATGTTAATCAGTCGCCTGATTCATATTTGTTGGCTTTGCTCTTCCTGAAAATATTTTTATTGTGCGTGGCGTGGAGTGCGCGCATTGAGTCACGTCTCTGGTGCCTTCGTGGCGTATACGCAATGCGGCGTAAGTATTTCTCGCAGCTACCTAGAAGTATGCAATGATATTTTGTATTTGTCACGCCCCCTCAGAAGCTGATTGCTGTCTATGATGGTGATGTGGTGATGAAGCTGCCAGAGGATTGCATTTTTGTGGGCACGTGCACCCGAGATGAGCGTGGGAGAGCCACCTATTTGTACAAATTGCTGGCATAGCTCTTCCGTTCCCGCCCAGAGAGACGTGCTCAGCGTCAGCTCATTGACCTGTCTCACTTTTTCTAGCTTCTGTTCTGAGCCCCGGCAATTTTTCCTTTTCCACCTGAGGCTGCTGCTGGAAGCCTAATGGCAATTGCAGTCAAGTGCAAGTGATTGCTGGAAAAAATTACGTACTTTGGCATTGTGTTTGCCTGCCAAATTGATTTTAGGTGCTTAGGATTCAGATGAAGATCTGGAGGGGACTTTCAGGAGGCTTAGATGGTACAAATATCGTTAAATATTAACTGATTTTATTGTTTTTAATTGAAAGTCTTTGGAAAGTCTCATGTTTTCATTAATTTCATGTTACCCCATAGAGACAAGTTGCCTGACAAAAATATTTATATATAAAGTAGTATTTAAATAAGATAATAACATAGTTGCCTTTTTAAATATTAAATGCTATAATAAAATGTTGCGAAATGGTTTTTAATATGAAAACATAAGTAAAGAAAATTTAATTGTAAAAGAAAGTGTCGAGAATTGGTTTTAATATCAAAACGTAAGTAAATAAAATTTAATTGTAAAAGAAAGTGTCGAAACATACATTTCTAATAGAATTTCTTATTAAAAAAAGTTCTTACAATAAATTCGTAATATTTAAATAGTTTGTTTCGCTTATTTTCGCTTATTTTTATGTTATATCTGTGACTTCTCTCAACTACCATTACCAGCTCCTTTCTCCTTTCATTTATCTAGCTTTTCTAGCGAGTCAATTTAAATTGATTTAAATTCAAGTTTGGAGCCAGTTTGAATCCCCAATCAGCCATAAAATACCTACGCAGTTCCAATATAAAGTGCCGAATAAGCTAACTGTGTGTGTTTGTGTGTGGGGGCAGGATCCATATGGCCATTGTGCAGCTCCTGTTTCCAGCACTTTGCAAGCGCATTTGCAAGCGATTGATTTGCCCAGAAGCTGCAGATATGGCCAACGATAAAGTTTTATGTTTATTACTGCTAGCCACCTATGCGGGAATTGGTTTTCCCCTGTCCTTGGGGCAAGTTAATTGGCAGCTGGCGGCAGACCCGAGGCTATGTGTATGCGCGGTGTACCTCAGTGCGTATACGTAATAAAACTCAATTAAACTAGAGTCAACACCGAACCGAGCTAGTGACTACAGGGCCCCTCCACTGACACACACACACGGAGTTTTTCTTTTTTTTCGTGCGGGAAGCCAAATCGTAAATATTTTATTGCTGCGGCTGCAGCCGAAGAAGGGAAAAAGTTTTTCAATTAGCATGCCGGCCGAGAATTTGCAACTAATTAAGGGCCAGACAGCGAAAAATAGCAGCAAACACACAGCGAGGAAACTTTTGAACCACTAAATGTGGCCTCTTTTTTGTGGCTTCCCTCTCTTCTCTTAATTTTTTTTTTTGGCAAAAAGAAATTTATGGCCAAGGTAAAGGCAAGGTATACGGTTCGATGCAGAGATAAGAGAGGTTGTAAAGGTTGCCAGCACTCGCGAAAATGTGTCAAGTAGTAAAAATCGAAAGCATAAGTTATGGCTGACCTTTCAGAGTGAAATGAGAACCTGAAGCAGAATAAATGCCAACCGGAAACGGAAACGAAGGGGTGCGTAAAGCGCTTTAATTGTGTCCAGTCGGTGTTTAGCGTAATGAAGTGTCGGCATGCCATGCGCAGGACCCACTGGGCATACAATGGCCCCAGGAATTATGACATCAACAGCGTCCACGTCACCGCTATTGTCCCAGACAAATGTATCCTTGTCACGCGGCCAGGCTCTGATTTCACTTTCCTTGCGCCAAAAATGTTTGCCTCCCCCCTCAGCGAAAAATCCTCCGGCAACAGGCTGCAGTTTCGCAATTTCCCATGGCCCAAAGCCAAGAAAACCAGTGTGGAAATGGCCGCCACTAAAGGGTAATTGAATTCTGTTTCTGATTCGGAATTGAGCTGGGTTTCCAGCTAAAGTTGGCATAATTAAAATGGAATTTTCCCAGCAAAAAGCAAGTTTAATAAAGTTGTTTTGTTTAAGGATTGAAGGTCGAAAAAGGCTGCTTAATCCCTGGCAAAAAACTTTAAGGCGTAACAAGAGAAACTTGCCAAGGTAGGACAAAGTTTGTAATGAAATTGATAGCGAACAAATATTTTTGCTGGCTTAAAAGGGGAATTTCATTACTTGCAAGTTTAAGAATTCGTCAAGAACTGAGTTTATATTAATTAATGCAAATTTTATTTAATACTTTTAATACAAAACTAATATTTTATAAATATAAAGCTTCCTTTTAAATTAAATAATACATTTTAATTATATATCCACTTACCAAAACTACTCTGACTCTGTCTGTAATAAAATTTACTACGCTTGTAACGACTGCCAGTTAAGTCTGGAGTGCAGAGCGTACTGCCACTTGGGTTTAACTCACCTTTTAGCACCTGCTCCACTGCTTATCCACTTTTTGAAAATAAAGTAAAAGGAACTGAAACCACAGGCGTGCTGATAGGAACAAGCGGAACATTAGCCGACGCTTTCGGGGCGGATTTTGGGGCCAGGGTCGCGACCTACACCAATCACGGTCTGCATTGTTTATGATAAATGGAAACGCTTGGCAAAGGATTGCCGGGAGAATCGTGAGGAGGCAGCGGGGGAGTGGGAAATGCTGCGGACAACCGCTGGCTGGGCGATAAATATGCACCGTCCCCCCCTCACACGCTCCTCCAGCCGGATGTCGTCTGTGGTCCTGCAACGAGGTCAGGATAAAAACCGCCGACAAATGCGGATGAGTTTTCGCTCTTGGGCGCCACTAATTGCTCTGCTTTTGTGCTGCCATCCGTTGATACCCCCAGGGTCCACGGTGTCCTTTACGTGCTTCTCCTCAGGATCCTGGCTTAACCAACTCCCCAGGCACTCATATCTCAACAGACTCTCCTCTCGCAGGAGTCTCGTTTTGTACGCAGCCTGGATATTGTGTCTCTTCATTTTTCGCTTATTTTATGAATACGTAATTTCATTTTAGCCTGGAAAGTGAGCTTATCTGGTGTTGTTTAGGGGTCAAATGGGCTGGTTGTTAAGTCTGTGGGCAAAGGAACTTATTAACTATATTTCTAATCGGTATATTAGGTAAATGTTTTATATCTGTATGGGAATTGTTCTGTATTTTTGTTTTAAAAATTTATTTATTTATTCATTTTGATTTTAACAGATTAAATCTGGTGTGCAATAATAAAATTAAAATGGGGAGGAAGCGGACATTGGAAAAGGTTTACAAATTAACAAACATCTCTTTTACGTACTTGAACTATTAAAAAATATACTTACCTTTATGTTTAGAGATTTATTTGAACTTAACTTAAGAGAAATATAGATACAAATAAACAATAAATGTAGTAACACTTAATAAATATAGTAATACTTTGAAAAGTTAGGCTTACTTTCCGTTTAATAACTTAAATTAATATATATCGAAGCGAAGAAGGTATTAAGTTGCGTTTAATTGCATTTCGTATAGAAAATATCAATTAAGTTTTTGATAAAATATACTATTTATTCAAGAAATCTCTGAACTCTTAAGCTCTGAAAGATAACAAAGAGATTATGTATATATAATAAAGGGTATAGTACATAGAATACTCAGAACTAAATAAATATTTCCATCCTCAATTTATATATGAAAATACAGCCTTAATTATTTTTGGCAAACTTTATTTTATAATATTCCTTATGCCCTATTTTATTCATAATAATTACTTCAAGTCTTAAAAGGAATGCCTAATTTATTCAGTTCAATTTCTTAACTTAAAGGATATCCCCCTTTTTTTAGACTAAAAGTTATTATTCAAATTTTCTCCACACTTTTTTTCGTATTATTTTTTTATTGACGTTGTTTGAGCCGCAGCTCAGAGGGCAAAAGTGTTTTTGCCGCTAGAAAATTGCATTTCTTTTTTTGTTTTATTGCCGCTTTTTTTAAGCGAGGTCCTGCGGTCCTGCAGCTATCTTTTTTGACGAGTTCTCGCTGCCTTTTGGCCTGGTGCAGTTTCGCAATTTAAATAATTTCTTGCTCGGCTGCCATGTGGGGCGGCCAAGACGTTATTACTGTCGGAATCAGGAGCCACTCGAGCGACGCGTCGCACCCACGCAGCGCAGAGATCCCCGGGACGAAGGACGAGCTTGAAGGAGCTTCGGTTTTTTCGCAGTCGGGCCCGTAAAACGATGACGTCCTCGTTCTATTCGGCTTATGTCCTTTTCCTGGCAATTGCCTTCGCCTAGCTGCCTTCCAATTTCAGTTTGCCTTTGGCCAACGGCAGTGGCAGAACCTCCCCGGATTGTGGCAGCGGCTGCAAGTGGAAAAATAAGCGAGAAAAGTGCGCGAGTGCCTGAAAATATTTGAAAAATTTCACTGCTCGGTGAACGGGAAATAAATCGGAAAAATTGGAAATAAAAGTGCTGGAAAAGATGTCGGGATTTGCTTCAATGCTTCTTCTGGCCTGTTTGATGGCCTTCATTTCGAATGGTGTGTGTTGCTGTGCTCAGAATCAGTGCTGTCAGTCAGGAAATATAGAAAATATACCTGAAAATATAATAAGAATTTAGATAAACATAAGTTCAGATCAAAAGCAATCATTGTTAATAATGGTCTCGTGTTTTTCTTAATTTTAACTACCATTTACTTAACTCTTTTGATCTTAAAAACATGTTAACGTAGTATTCTAGCTTACTTGTAGAGATATATCTTATCCAGGATATATTTTCTATCAATTTGATTATTTAATTCCAATTAAATATTTAATAAATACTATTATACAAGAGAATACCTATTTCTCTGAAAGAAATAGCTTAGCCTAAAAATAAAATACAGAAATATGACAGAGGAAAATATAACTGAGTTTGTCAGCAATTTTGTCACAGTTCCTAACCCTAAGAAATGTAAAAATATAATATTAAATAATATCCTGCAGGCGCCGCCATCAAGTGCTTTGTCTGCGACTCTAGCGATAATCCCAGCTGCGCCGATCTGGGTTCCAATTCCACTATAATGGCGGAGGTGAGTGAAAAGCATCTGGCATCAGCAGTCCATCCATCAGTGGCGATTGATTGATGATTAGCTAAGGTCCTGAGACCCAGGACCTGTTGTTGACCTGGCTCAACGTTTTCAATGGGCTAAACCGGACCCTGCTTGACCTTAATCAGAGTGCTCTACAAATTAAAGCGACGGGGCACATAAATTTTAGCACAAACCAAAAAAAAAAAGAATTTTATAGGTGGAAGAAATAGTTGGAAATAGACCCCGACAAAAGCGGAAACGGAAACGTGCTACGTCGTCGTCGTCCTCTTGTGTGGCCCCCCTACCTTGTGCCGCTTTTACTCTTTTAAACATTTTTCCACGCCTTTCTCCTGACCCCCCGCCCTTGTCCCTTTTCCCACGTTAAGTGAATTTTCTGTTACTGGCATCCTTTTTTCGGGGAGAGGGGGAGGGTAAAGGGCAGGCCACGTGCCAAGCAGTTGAAATACTTTTCGGAAAAGCTGCAAACAAACGTAAATTTTCACCTAACAAGCCGCTGACAGGTTTTTCTTTCTAGAAATCTACTTGCAAGAATTAATTCGATTTGTGTTTCAAGTGCGACATGCGCGATTATCATCTTGGCTAAGGTTAAAAATGCTTGAAATTGATAGAGAAAGTTCTAAATACATTTATTTGATTTCATAAATTAAATGCAAGAAGTCAATTTATGTGTTGAAAGTGTTTCCGCAGGATCATTTTTTAATTTTTTGTATTTCTGTTACAAATACCATTACCCTTAAATTATAAAATAATAAGAAATAAAGGTATTATTAAGTAATATTGATTAATTAGCAATATTCCTAAGAAAACTTAACATTTATTTAACAACTTTATGCCAAAACAAATGTAAGCACTAATTAAAACACAATTAATTCAAGTCTTCGCCCTCAAAGTCAATAATAATTTCATTTGTTTAAATGATAATTTCGGAACCCATAAATTATGTTGTTTATCAGAAAAACGAATGTGATTTCTTTTAAACAAATCATTTATTATCATTGATAGCCAAATTTGTATTTAAAATAAATAATAGAGAAACGTGTATGCGACAGCCAAGGTAGTGAAAAGTTAATTCCATTAATTTATTTTGTTTGTCAAAATAAAGATGTGAATGCGGCAAAGGAAAATCTTAAAGTGTCATCATTAAAATCTTATCTCACCAATTTTCTTGTCCAAATAAATAATTCAAACTCAAATTAGTGACGCCAGAAGTAATCACCCTTTCAATTTATGTTGTTGGACGAAATTAAAGATTTGAATTCGCAATAATTTGAGTGCAAATATGGGCAAATATGGAGTCTTATCACTTGGGTAAATATTGGCATTGTAAATAATGAGAAATTATCAAAATATAAATATAATTTTAGCATAATAAAGGCAAGTGCTAACCGATCCTATCTTATTGAGGAAACTATATAAATGCGTATCGTTATTCGAGGACAAACCCAGATATCTTGGCTAGGAAGGCTGTAAACATAATCACCAAATTATATATGTAGTTATAAAGTGAAAAGAGGGGATTTCCTGCCTAAACCCTAGAAGCTATTAGTATTCAATATAGACCGGGGTTGTCTTATACATTTCTGTTTAAATACAAAGCAAATTTTAACCGATTTTATTGAGTACTCCTCCATTAATACCCCACGGATACGGGGCTTCCCTTTACAGGCTTAAATCGCTTTAGTACTTCCCCAGAACTGGGTCTAATCTTAACCCTATTTGGGTCAAGTGAATGGAGTTCAAGTGAACCAGTATTTCCACTCTCTGATAACTAAGGTCGTGCATGATGATATCAGTTACTGTTACGACCCACAGATAAGATAATTCAGTTGCACGAAAGTGCAACAGAAATTAATACTTCAATTACCAGATATCAATCAATACCCATGCATTGTCTTCATTCTTTGTCACCACGAGGAAACAATACTAAGCCCACAAAATAATTAAATGGTTTATTTATTTAAGGAATGCACTTTGGACAAAATGAAATCACTGGACACCTGGCTCTTTGAACTGAACAAGTTCTCCTATTTCGATAATGGAGCCAACAAGTTTCCGCTGATGAATTGCCAAAAGGTGGTGGCCAAGGATCGTGAGTAATATTGTTTGAATTAATTTGAAAAATACACATTTTAAGTTTATTGAGATAAAGAAAACAATCCATAACATTCTGTGAATCATAGAAACTAAGACCAGTCAGGCTTTGCCTTTCCTGTACGCGCCTTTATTTAATTTCCAGAGCCTTGAAATTAGTAATTACAGTATTAATAAACGTAGGTGTGAATTATTAATTCTGTACACATTCAGGCTTTGGCATGCCATAAACTGATAATTTTATATATGTTTCCTTAATATAACTTGCATGTGGCGGCCGTTAAATGTATCTTTACAATATTTGTTGCATTCATTTGAAAGAAATACTAGTAGTGAATCATTAATTGTCAACTCTGAGTCTCTTTTGTCAATTGTGAAGCTAATATTTGACTTGGCTTATGGCTGATTTGTTATCTCACAGATAGTTTCAGACCATATACTCGTATATATTAAATGGGGACCACACGAGACTTTATGCCAATACAAACAAGGGTAGTTTCCCGGAAAAGTCTATAAGAGGTTTATATAACCAAAGCTGTAAATAAAATACAATTTAAAGAGGAATTTATCAGTTTTTGTTATAAACACTTGTTAAGTAAACATAAATCAAGGTTTTAGAAAGAAAAGAGGAGGATAACAAGTTAAATTATATGAATAAATAAAATAATATATAAATACAGATCTATATATTATTAAAAACTACATCCAACTTGATTAATTAAGTTAGGCAAATTGAATTTTTTCGCAGCTGAAACCCGGAAGGTGGTAACCGCTCGCTTCTGCCAACTGGACACCGGCGATTCGGATGCCTGCGAGATCCTGCGGACCAAGCTGCGCATTCCCAATGTCGAGGAGCGGGACCAGTTGGATCGCAGCCAGCAGCAGCGTCGGAAGAATCAGGGATACGGCGGCCATGGCCAGGATGCGGCGGACAGTGAAGAACCGTCGGCGGAGGAGGCCTTCTTCTGCGACATTTGCAAGTCGGATCGCTGCAATGGAGCGGCGGCCATAACGCTGGCCCTGGGCTCCATTCTGGCCATGATTGTGCTCCAGTTGGGCTGCTAAGGAGATGATGGTTAGATAGATATCCTAGGGGATGTCCTTGCGCGTTCGTTGCATTTAGGTTGAGTTACCCTTAGCGTTACCAGTTTACTTTGTAAATATTTGAGTGCAATGTCGTCACTCATCCATCCCTTTGAGCCCCCTCAAAATCCACAACCTTTGACCCTAGAAACGTAAGCAAATAGACAAACAGAAACTGGCTTTGATTCCAAAACAAATACGAAAACTGGCAGAGATAAACAAGCGCTTTTGAGGTTCATGTGTAAAGTCAAGATATAGTGCTATATATATCCCCCAAATATATGTATATCAAGGATCGAGGCGTAGCTTTATTATGTTATTTATTGAGCAATATTTGTGGCCATTTGTCAAGGGATAATTGTTAGGAGCGATGGAAGTACAAGAATTCACCAATTGCCTTTCATTTTCAGCAATATATTTAGATGTGAATTATTAGTGTAATTTTAGGTAATTTTAAAAGTGCATCGAAGCCGATTTATGTTTAAAAATTAGCCGAAACGAGCCGCTAGCAAAAAACAATCAACTTAATGCAAGCAAAAAAATAACGCGAATTTAACAAAAAAGCAGAGTAAGCCAACGCAATAAATGTTCAAGTAAATGTGCAATTAGAACAGGAAAATAAAAGCAAGCTAGTAAATTACATAACTCTGAGCTTAGAGCCGCCTAATCGCACTAAATATATATATATATAAATATATATATTATATATAGTAAATATGTAGCGCCCGTCGAGCAGTCAGTCAATCAGTTCTGTTTAGTTCTTAAGCGAGTGTTGAAATGGAAACCGAAAACCGAAAACCTTAAAATTCAAAGAGCACACCAATAAATGCTGTATGACAGTATAACAGAATTGGGTATCTTGTCTTTCTTCTTATCAGTTTCCGTAGCATTTATACAGGGTATCAAAATCATTCAATGGATATTTGGGGTCTTTTAAATTATCATTGAGCGGGAAATAGCTTCTAAATAATATACTTGACCAAGTAAAGAGCAAAGGAAACTTTGACAATACATTTTGGTTATTTATTTTATACTTTTTCCAGTAAAAAATCATTATTATCATGTTATCGTGTTTATTTTAATTAGAAACTTTATTTTCCTTTGTGGAATAACCTTTAAAAAAAAAAAAAACTAAACAAAATATGCTAAATAGAAGCAACACTGCGTATGTGTAATGTCACAAGATTTCTTTTACATTTTTCTAGCTTGTTTTATTTCACATTTTTTTTATTTCAAATATAATTTTCTTTATGACATTATTTCATAGAAAGTATAGGTAAACAGTAAAAGAACTAACTAATATTCCTTTCCATATTTAGGAGACTCTAAACCATCAAGCATGAGGGGTATTTCATCCTTCGATACTCCAAAGAACATATAAAAAATAACCTGCACACATCACGTTCTCCTCTGTTATGTTTTCTCCTTAGTTTTTCCTTTTTTTTCGACTTGTTTTCAGCAATCAAAGATAATTTTCCCATTACTCATGTAGGATGCCGCTTATCAATGTCCCGGACTCCTCCGATGGTTCTCCTTCTCTCTTTCGCTCCAACGTTGATTTGAAAGTCTGAGGGCGATGCTATCGCCGCTGTCTTGTAGTTCCCTCTGTTTTTTTTTTTGTGTGTGTCTGCCATGCCGCAAATTATAGGCATAGGTATTCGTGTTTGATAGAGGAAACAGTAGGACAGCCTCCGGAAATTTCTGGGTTGTCAGTTCGATTTGAATTTTCGGTAGCGACTGCTGGCTGACACACGCAACCAGAGCGGCGAAGAAAATATAGAAAAACCTCGTGAATTTTATACCTAAAATAGATTTGAAAAGGAGTCTTCTCTGCGGTCTCCCCAATCAGCGCAAGTTGCGGTCTCTTCACACCTTTGACAGTTTTGGCACAAACTGAAAGTTTTCCTGCGATTTTGCGCCTCCCCAATTTTCTCACCTGCCGAGAAAATGCGTTTCCTTCCACTGCTACTGATGGTGGCCTTTATGGCTTGCGACTCAGGTGTTTCAGGTATGTCATAAATAACGGCGCTGTAAGCTTTTCGCCTGCTAATTGATTGACCCCGCGAGCGGGAGTCGTGCTTGCAAAAGTTGCTCATACGCAACGTTGAACCCGCGGGTGCTTCACCCTGCGTAATCCCGCTGATAAGGCGACGCTGATAAGGCACACCCTCATACAAACACATATTTCTGGGGCACACCTGGAGTAGCCCAAGGTCATGGGTGTGTGTGTTCTAAACACACTTGGGGAAACTGGGATAAAATGGGAAGGTTTTTAGCATTAACATTCTTAAAATGGTAATATTTTTTAATATAACAAGATGTGTGTTACCCTTTAAGCAGTAGTAATTAATATTAATTTACTAATTGGAATGCTTATTAATTAATTTACGTTCCGTGCTTAGCATTGCGTTGCTACATATGCGAGGACTGCGATGAGAACGCCCAGCTAAGCGAAATGGAGGTGTGCGATGGCACGCCTGTCACTTCCAGTCCAAGTCAAGGTATGGGTCCCAGTCCCAGTCCAAGTCCAAGTCCAAGTCCTGCTCCATCGCCCGCACCAGCTGCTCCTTCCGAGGAGGAAGAGGACTATGACAGCGATGAGTCATCTACTGTGGGCATAATGCCAGCAGGAAATGGAGGAGCCACGGGTGCCGGAGCCGGAAATGGAGGTGGAGCAGCTGCAATACCTCCAGCTGGAGGAGCAGCAGTACCAGAATCGGCAGCCGAAAGCGAAGAGGAGGAGGAAGAAGAGGAAGACGAGGAGGAGGATGAGAGGAGGAGAAGATCAAGTGCCCGGCAAGCGGCGGTCAATGTGTCCACGGCCTTCTGCTACATTGTGCGGCTCCACCGTAAGCCTCCTCTAAGTAAAAACATATTTTCCGAGCTCACATATGTACATACCCTTTTCCATTACCATACTCTTTCCCAATTCCATTCCCATCATAAATATATGACTGTCTGGGGTGATGCTACCGCCCACATCGATAAGTTATCAATGATTTTGGCTGTGAGTCATCCGCGTACAGATAGCACAAAGTGCACAGTGGCCTCCACTGAGAGAAAGGTGTACGAACAGAAGTTGAGGGAAACTTTCAAAGACAAAAATATATTCTAGGTCTTAAATCAAGAAGAAATTAGAAAGGTTTTAATTGCAAATATAATTTATACAAACTCTTGTAAGTTTAAACGTTTCAAATAAATGAAAACCATAATATTTTGATAAAGCTTTAAAGTTTGAACAATTAAACAAGTTAAAAAATATATAACAATTAAATTATAATGTCATAAGCTACTTTGAAATGACTTTCGCTTGGATATCTTAAATATAACTTATTTTTAATATTTACTTAGTTTTGATACCTTTAATATCGTGTTTGATTGTTCAGACATTAAATAGATACAAACAGACAACATTTCATTAATATGTTATATGATTTTTTAAATGATTGCATTTTATTTACAATTATTTACTATTTATGATATCCTTTAAATTATTTAACTTATTTATTATGCGCGTCAAAGAATCATTTTCGGGATATATCTCGGCCAAAATGTATTAGTTCTTTAGAGAGGTCTCATTGCTTAACGATAAATTCAATTAGGAACTTATATAGTGATAAAGTTATAGAAAATATTTAATCAAAATACCTTTCCTTTGACAGTTAATGAATCTGTGATCACCAAGCGGGGCTGTACCACCGCCCGGATGAGCAATGAGACCGGCGGCTGTGACGGACTCTTCGAGAACTGGTCCGTGGACGGATGTCACCTCTGCCAGGACGATGGATGCAACAGGCCGATGAACGAATCGTCCGAGGGACACCTGGGACTGGAAGCCAGTCTGGCGTTGACACTAATGGCCCTTATATGCCGCATCCTGATCTAAATATATAACAATTACCCAAAGTCCCCGATATGCCCCATAATATATGATTCGTTTTGGTCTGACTTGGCCGTCTTAGTTCATTTTTGGGAGCTAACTTCAGAGACATCGATTTATGATACCGTGATTTGTGCTATTTATGGCTCGCTTACCACTCGGAACTCATAAAGTTTCGCTGGCAATGAGCGCACCCCGGCTATTTTCGCATAATTGTTTAATTGTCATCGATAAGGAGTGGACCCTTCAGGGGCTCTATAGTTTCTATAATTTCTATTATTAAGCGAAAGTGCTGGCTCATTGAGAATGTTCGTTCATTCAGCTGCAGGCGCTGGCAGCCGTATCGAAAATCAAATCAATTAATTAGCCGGGCTCCCTCGATGATAAGTCGAGTGACGATGTACTGAGTGTCGTGTCGATGTCGTCGTTGTCGTTGTCATCGTCGTCGTCGTCGGGCTTTGGGTGCTCCCGTTCAAATAAAATTTCATGACTTCATGCCATGCCGCACACACCACGGATTCCACAGATACTACTAATAAACGGTTACCACTGATAAACTGATAAACTGATACAGTTGATACAGTTGATACACTGATCAAATGGCCAAAGCATTTAGGCCCGATAAGCGTTTGGTAGTCGAGTGGCAATCGCTGCCTAAAACTTTGACCAGATTTATGGCCTTATTATGGAATTCGGTGTCCGGAATTGACTGTGCGATTCTTAATGCGGCGATGAACAAAAAATAAAGCGGCGATGAGGAAGCCAGCAGTCCGTCTGCCTTAAAGGAAACTTGCTCTAAACTCGGGGTACAAAGTGAATGCAACTGACGAATTCGGAACGTTCAGCTGATATATGCACAGAAAAAAACAAGGAGCTGATATGGTTAAATTAAGAGTATTTTAGATCGAAAATATAGATACATATCAGTTAGATATTATCGGAAATATAAAGAACAGCTTCCGTTTAATATTTTCTAGAAAAGGTTAAAAATGTATTTCCTATAATTCGAATAAAAACTAATATTAATATGATAAAAACTACTAGTATTTGTATAATTAATAAGCTCCCTGATTAAGCGCTTTCTTTATTATAATTCATAACGGATTCTGGCTAAAAGATAGGTAAGAATAGGTTCTTATAAAGGATATTAAGCCATCCATCATATGTCCAATTCAAGAATGTTTTTGGAATAAACTCGCTTATGTCGTGTTCTTTATTGTCTGTGTAAAATATATTAAATATGTTTTTTAACTCCCCGGATTTGTGGGCTCGTGTCAGGCTGCTGTTTTGTTAAGCTTCCCCGTTTTATTTTCGTCGGCTTCCGGGAAGGTAAAATACTCGTAACTTGAAATGCCCAAAAAGCCTTTTCAAAATGCGTTTGTTTTTAGCTGAATTTCGCAAGAGAGAGAACTCCAATGAGAATTTCAATGAGAGAATTGTCGTCATCATCATCGCGTTGCTCTACGTGATATATTATATTAATTATATGCTATATATTTTATATAGTATGCAGTGTCTTCTTTTTATTTGGGGAAATTACAATTTTTATCTGTCGTCGTCTCTGGGCTTCTCAGACGATGTCGTCGATGATGCATCAGTTAACTGAAGCGGCACAAACCAGACTTACTCCACATTTGGCACGAACTGGGGGCTTTGGGGTGAACGATGAATTACTATATGGCACAGGGAACGCACGATTCTAGTCGCAGTTCTCATAGATCAACATAAAAGATTCCCAGGGTCAAAGGTTAAATACAAATAAAGTTAATAAGATGTTGAGGTATTTTGTGTTTAATAAAGTTTTAAAGGTCGCAAGCGTTAACTTTAGGAATATAAATAAATATATTATTTGATATATCTATAAAGATATCTCTATATTAAATAAATATTCATTTAATAATTGGTACATTTTACTAATTGCAATGGAACACAAATCAGGAATTGTTTTACAACATTTAATCTTAGAACATATGTATACATTATTTTTACATAAATGCAGAGTAATAAATAATACAATATATATTTATAATAATATATAATACAAGTTAAAACAATTCCTATAGTAAATAAACAATATACTTTCAAAACCAAATCACACAAACAAGGGAGAACACAACTATTTACTTTTCCCACAAAATAAATACAACGAATCGCACTCGCACCTTACAAAAGCTCAGCTTATCAGCCGGTGACCTTGTCCCCACTCTTTGGGGGCGTCTTTCTAGGTCACCGTGGAATTTCATTAGCTTTCGAGTAGCACCCGACCTTGCCTGCCTAGCCGGCTTACTCAACTGGAAAGTTTCGTTAGGCTAAAAAGTTCTGAGGCCCCGAATACCTCACTCAATATCTATTATAAAGGCAGGTGCCAAAAAGGTGAGCCAACAGCAACGAAATCTCCGTTAATTGTTTGGCTCTGTCTAATCCGAGTTTGTTTGCTTATCGTGCTCTTGATATTGAATAATAATAATCATGGGACAACCGCAGACACGCAGTCCATGGCTATTATAGTGGCGAATATTATGTAAATGGGTGAGGGTTCCCTCCATAAGGGAAATAGGTGAGGTTCCTGAAGAAGAAATATTGAATAAACGTTCCGAAGCAAAAGTGCTCTCTCGTTAAAGCGTATAACTTGATCAATTTGCTCAATTTCAATCTGAAGCTTTTGTATTACTTAGATTTTGGAACATGAACAACAAAAAAAATAAAAATAAATAAAGGTTCCTTAACGATACAAATACAATGAGTTTAATACAGCGGGTAAGCTACCTATTAGCTCAAGTCGTATGCCGATCGCGTTTTGGGGTAATTTTTTGATGCCATTTGCTGACTAACAATCAGCTGTTTAATTAGCAAACAACAAAGAAATTCTCGGGGGTTCATAAAGGGTGTTAAAAATCGTACACGAAAGTGAAATGAAATGAATCCCAATATCACAGCGAGACTGAATCACTTGGGTAGCCGGGAAAAGCCAGAAGATCAGTGGAATCCCGGAAGATCGCTGCCATTTTCCCCACACAAATATACGCTAAGAGAATCGAAGAGAACTTAAGAGTGTGAATTCTCCCGTGGGTCGATTTAATTGTGTGCTCACTTAATTCTGCATTATAAATTAATTTGTTATCACCAAAAGAAAAGTAAAACTTGTTTTACCGCCGCTCTGGCGCCCTCCGCTAGCCGCTAGCCGCTCGCTGCTCGCCGCTCGCCGATCGCCGATCGCCGCTCTTTCCCGCTCGTGCTCACGCTCTTACGCATCGAAGCCGCTGACGCCGCAGTCGCTAAACAACAACAACAATAAACAAAAAACTCTATAAAAAGTCTCAAACAAATCACAAGATTTTCAGTTAAATTTCAGAATTCGCAAACAGCGGTCGCCCGAAGAAAAAGTCGCGAAAATAAACAGTAGCAGCTGCAGCCAAACACAGAGATTTAATTAGTATAAATTACTATTTAAAGCAGAACATTATTTGCAATATATCATATATAGTATATATATTATATAGATATTATTTCAAAATACATATTTCGAAATAAACAAAATGCTGACAAACACTAACCGCATCGTGACCAGCTCTCTTGTGCTGTTGCTAATCGGCCTGCCAGGTAAAAGAATGTTTTTGGGTATTGCCCACTATTAAAGTATTGGGGAAAGTGTCGTGATAAAAATTGATGTGTCCCTCGAGATATCAGATATATCAAAGATATCAGATAGCAACCCACCTACTGCTGCTATAAATAAATATATAAAAAAACGAAAACAAAACTTAAAATGCTCGAAAAATGGTCGTGTCCCAAGTGCTGTTCGGATGTGCTGCAGTCGAAATGAATTCAGAACTCAAGATCACCATATAATATTAATTTGCATATCAAGCAGCGCAGCGACATTTAAAACGCCCAATTTATTTGTTATTATTATTTAACTGTCATAAATAATGCAAAGATTGTAGCTGCGGTATTTTTTTGTACGATTTTTTTAATGGCTGTGTGATGCGGAAATGTCATCTGGAATCGTACAGCTCCCACTCGCCGCCTTTCTAATTGATTTGATTTGAAAAGGAAAAGTCAGGCGGTGGAAATTGAACAGAAAATAACACGAAAATAAGCCAGCTGACATTGAGGCTACCTGCTAATTGAAAATGTTATAGTTACACTTAGCACACTTTGGGGAAAAACTCGTCTGGCTTATTAGCACCGTTCAGAAAAAATAACCGCACCAAACCTGATTTTTTTATATTATTTCGTTCACGATCTCTTGACGCAATTGGGAATGATTTAATTTTGGCCTGCCTCTCCCAACCGATTGGGAATACCGACTTTTATTTATTTTAAATGGTTGTTATTCATTAAAAAAAAAGGGGGAACAAATAAAGAAAGATGCAAAATAACTGGAAATCGTCTAGAACGAACTTTGACTGCAGAACTTTAAACGGCTGTTTTCAATTACCCTTTAAGTTAGTATGCATCAGAGCCAGTTTATTGACTTACACAATTGAATACTTAGGCCCGGGCGCAGATGCAAGCGAAAAATAATAATAATAAACTCTCAAGCTTCTCCTTTGTTTGTACATACATACGTAAGAATATTAAACAAGATTTAATGTTCAATACTTAATGAGTGAGACGCGAAGTGTGCAAATTCCCCAATTTCGTAGCGTGGTTGGGTGGCGCTTATCACGTGACATTAAACCCCAGCAATACGGCCATTCCTGCGGACAATTTAAGACCCCGGTTCCCCCCTCCACCAAAAATTCACCATCAATCACAATGATTTATGATAAATTTTTTAAATAATAAATCAACAAAAGTTAGGCAGAGAGATATATGGAAAAATGTATTGATGGGTTGGTGACGATTTGGTTTGAGTTTTATGTAAATATTGTTTACTCAATTCCTTTGATTTAACAATTTTAAACATTATAAACACAGCTTTATTATATTATATATTCCATTTTATTTGGACTGGTTCTAAGTAAACAATGAGACTTTGTCTTGAACCAGTTCTCTTTATATTTTGTATAGGAATCGATATTTATTAAGATTTTACGAGCACTAAAAAATATATTAAGCAATCTCTCTATCATCTCTATATTATCTCTCTATATTACCTCTATGAAGACTTAAAATTAAAATTTATTGTAATAGTTTCTTCTTTGCAACTTCTAATTACAAGTTCTTTCCATTGAAATTAATTGTTACCATATATAATTCCCAAAAATAGATATCACTTCACGTTCTATCCTATATAATCTATAATACTTGTCTGCTTAAGACTTTAAATACTTGACAGTTGAAATGAAAGACAGGAAAATATTAGTTATTATTCAGCTTCAACCCACGTAAGACCTTAAATACTCCTCGAGTAAAAGGGGCACAGAAGTGTGTTCTCAAAATACAGAGTTTCGTACAGTTCGTATCACTTTGTGTGCCCGAAAATAGAGAATCATATCAGTTTATCCCATTTCTTTTCATTTAAGACCTTAAATAGTCCGTAAAAAACTCAGTGCTACGAAAATTTTGAAAATCAGGCATCGCGTTATCGCCGAACAGTAAGAAATCGATGTTATCGTATCAGAAAACTGTCAGGTGAAAAGACAACACTTGGTCAGATTATCGTGCTGTTTAAGACCTTAAATACTTCAAAGAAATAAACAAAGTAGCTACTAAAATGTGTCAATTTGAGACTTTAAGTACTTCGCAGCAAAATAAAACATAGATAATATCGCTTCATGTTATCGGCGCCAAGTGTGATATCGATTGTTATCGTACGGGAGAGCCATCAAGTGGGGATTTAGCCCATAGTCGGATTATCGGGAGCGTCCGTCGCTGTGACTCACCTCACATTGGTACTCATGGATGCCTATGACTACACTGATAAGACAATTAACGCAATTATGGCAGTGTAGCCGCGCCGATAAGTTTCTCTCTGTTTACCTGTGTTTGCCAGCGGTAAATATTTGCCGATGACGATAACATGCAAATGGAATCGATTTATGGCGGGGGGAGTGCGCCCGAAATGAAATCCCAAATAGAGACGGCTACTAGCGCTAGATCAAAGGCTGTGCAAACTAATATTAAAGAATCGGCAAATAATACGCCAAATACGGGCTTTGGTTTTGAATTGATTTATTGCGCTCACATGTTCTTAGCCTGTGTCATCATTTATCGACTGTTGTTCATGTTATCGCGTCTTTTCCTTTTGTTTGCCCAAGCTGTAAATTGAGCACTCTCCACTGATAGAGATAACTGTCTGGTGCCTCCCCAATATACATAATGCTACGCCCAAAATGTCTAAGGTTGTGAATTAATAAAGGTTATTTGCGTAAAATATATACAATAGGGGAGAGGACCGGAAGAGGTGTGCAAAAAATTAGAGCAAACTAACAAAGATTTATAACATTTTACGATAGAGCTTTATAACCATCAAAATTTTTGCTATAAAAACTGTGGAATTTATTTAAAATAAACTTCAGATAGTTATGGTGTTTTCTTATATTAATAGAAATATTAAGGAATTGCTTCAAATTAAAGGATTAATATTAAAAATAAAGCATACAGAATAAGCTTGAAATACATCGACAAAGCCAGGAAATAAATCATTAAAACAATATGGCTGCCTATAAACATAACATTTTTGTTTAGTTTTTTATTGTGTTCGATTCTTTTATGATGACAAGATATTGAAAAGAAATAAATTCATAGCCGTTAAACAATAAATATACAATCAAACCTTGGGTCTGGTAAATTAGGGCTAAAATTAGAAACTGTGGTAAATAAATAAATAAAATTCTATAGTCTCGAACTTTTTGATTTTGGCAATTAATTAATGGGGTTAATAGTCCTAGGATATTGGGAAAACAATAAATAAATAAAAATATAAATTCCCAGACTAATAATAACCAATTTTATTCGCACTTCCAGTTATCCGCGCCGATCTCATGTGCTATGTCTGCGATGACTGCGCCCAGCTGCCCAAGGATGCCCCCCTCCTGGCCTGCAACGAGGAGTTCTTCAATCCCGGCGGCAGCACAGAGGCCTCCACGGTGACCACCACGACAAGTACGGAAGCGAGCACCACCTCCATGAGCACACAGGATACCACAACGACGCCCGAGGTGGTGGTGACTACGATAAGTGACGAAACGAGTTCTCAAACCACTGAAACCACGACCACTACTCCCGTGGAGACAACCACAGCTGAGCCCACGACCGAGAGCAGCCAGAGCACGGAGAGCACTCAGAGCACAGAAGCCCCAGCGCCCACTCCGCCCACCGCTGGACCCGTGGAGACCACCACAGGAGTGCCCACCCCACCGGCCGAGGATCTGTTTGGATCACTGGCCGCGGCCTTGAACACCACCCGCCTGGTGGCCGTGGAGAGCACCACGCCCTCGCTGGCTATCCGCCAGCGACGAGCGGTGGTGGCTACGGACTTCACCTACCACTGCTACTCCGTTCAAGTGACAGGTGAGTCGCAAGACTAGGGAATTTGCCTTAAAATAATAATACATATTGTTTTGAGACAAATTAACTCAGTTAAAAAGCTAATTACAAAGAGATTTTTCTTATTTTAAAACCAAACCTAACCTATATTCGATTACTCGTAGTGAACGGCACAATGAGCACGGATCGCGGCTGCTCCCGAGTGAGCACCTATGAGGGCGTCTGCGATCTCCTGAAGATCCAGAACAACAACACGGAATTGGCCAATTGTAATCCCTGCAGCATGAATGCCTGCAATGGTGGCAGCGCCATCAAGACCTCCATCCTGGCCACGCTCCTGGTGGCCTTTGTGGCGTTTGCCCTGCAGCGCAACTAGCGACCTGATCTTCATCCGTCACCCGGTGCTCACATCTAGTTTACCTCGGAAAATACAAAAACAGACACACACTCATCAGCAGCGCTAAGTGATTCGAAATTTTATATAATTTTAAGACCCACACACATACACAAACCACGCGAAAATCGAAATATATATATACTTTAAAATACATTTAGTTCTAACCAAATGTAAAGCTTACGGCGAAAACTTAATAAATAATATGTAATAATTAAAATGAAATACAAAAACCAAAGGAAAATATTTTTGAACACACACTTTAGCATCCGCAGGTCGCCAAGAACTGACTTCAATTGGATCTGTTCATATTCGCTTTCTGTTTGTTAATTAGACACAGATTTGGTCTTAATTGGATTTGTTTTTTCAATTATACCCTTTGCGAATCTACTTTAAGTTAGAAAGTTATTTGCTTGCAATTCTCTGAGGTATAAGGTTCATTATTCTGCCAAAAAAACCAAAAAAAAAAGGCCAACAGTTTTATATTATTTGTACCTATTATCCTCAATGGTTTCATTATAGGACTTAAAGATCGTAAGTCCCACATACAGATGTTTCACGTATTGTTTAATAATGTTTTTTTATGTTTTCTAAGCAATTTGCGTACTTGAGCCTGAAGTTAAGGATCCTTGTTATGACTTTTTCCGTAACTATACTTATTTCAACATCTCAAATTGTGAGGTCACTTGTCTGGAATAATTAAATATATTTCAAAGAAGATGTTCCGCATGAATTATAACGAAACATTGTATAGATTTATTATAAATTGCTGTTACATTTTGCAGTCAAAACGAATTGATATATTCAGCTGAAAGGAAGAAAGATGAAATCTTTTGAACTAATTATACATCTGATTTTCCTATTGGACCTTATTAGAGCAAATGTAGACCGTAAGTCTCATGTGGATCTTTGCATATTTCAGATTAAATTTAAATATTAAATAAATTTCTATTCAGGTTTTTGCGAATTCCGGCCAGCTGAAACCGGCAATTGCGATGCGTACATCCGACGTTTCAGTTATTTTCCCAAAATAAATAAATGTTTGGAATTTATTTATGGCGGTTGCGGTGATAATCGCAATAACTTTAAGACCAAAGAACTTTGTACGGCAACGTGTGTGCATGATTAAATGGGGAGTCTGAAAACAAAAGCTTCAATCTTTAACTTACTCTCAAATTAACTTAAAATGAACGAGGGACTGGTGAGAGTGCCCAGTTGAAGGAGGAATATTCCAACCCATAAACATAGTAATTGTTTACCCTATTTTTTCTTATAATTTATTAAATGAAAACCACACTGTATAAGTGCAAATAATATAATCTTTAGTGCACACACGGAGACACAGGAGGAATACTATGCATTTTCTACTTATGTATACCTCTTATGCTAATAAGATAAGTTTCCCGGGAATTTATAGGCTTGGTTAACGACTATTAAATAGTCTTACTACATATCGTATACGTGATATCGTGTATGCATTTCTTACGCTGCCAGCGATACTCTTCCCCTTTTTTCGCTAAGCAAACAGGCCGACGCTAATCATAAGAAAATAAAAACACTAGAGAGGCATACTTTTGGGCCATTTATGCTAAGCAAATTTAATCAAGACAACGAGAACAACAACAACAAGAAATAAAGGAAATCAAACACACAAAAAGGCAATTCCTTATCGATTAGATAAGGTTTTCCCCCATTAAGCAGCAACAATTTTTGGGACTATTGGCAACACTAGGGGAAATAAATATGCGGCCACGCGTAAATCATAAGCATGAAATTTAATGGCACCAAATAAATACCGCCATAAAGTGATCGATAAGTAAAAGTTAACAATTTCCAGCTAATTTTTTTTTTGCGAATTTCCGGTACTTTAGACCCTAAATATAGTAGCTTATCTTGGGAATCTAAGCGATTATATTCATGAGGTGCTAAAAATCCATTTAAACTAACACTGACATGGATAAGATTTGTAAAAGCCTAATTTCGCCATTAAATTGCTTATCGCTGTCATCGATATCGTAAGTTATGTGGCATTTGTCAGAGATTAGCTTAACTTATCAGTTGTAATCGAGTTACTTACGCTTTCGTACAGACCCCTTAGGAAACCGACTCTTCAAGTATTGCGCAGGTCACAAGTTTCACGTGAATTTGAATGGGTTCCAAAGTTTCGTTAACCAAAAAAAAAAACAAAACTCCCTCATTATATGATGATTACAGCTATCATCTATTAGTTGCCTGTCTAAATGAGTATGAATCATTAGACAAATATCTATTAGTTATTCAACCAAAGCAAAAAAGAAATACTCACACTGATATTGTCAGTTTCTTTATCGGAATTTAACTAACGATTAAAAACGACCACCAAGCAACGTGCAAATTATATATTATTGCACAGGCACATGCTCCTATTTCCAAGGAATTATATCTTTGTATTGTATATATTACTCCTTAGCCATTGGAAAAGAAATAGTAATGAATCATTTAAAATGTATTATTTTAAGCTTATTTTTTTTATATTTGGCCAGCACATATGAGACATTATATACATAGTATATGCATTTATATAGGCTTATTGGCTTATTACTCAGCAACGCCCTCTGCCATAAAGCCCGGCTAGGTCTTTAGATGCCTTAGAAATCGATTGGACTGATTAGATTTCTACAGCCGGGCCTTAATTGCTTAGCAAACCGAGATCCAATGGCGTAGGTCCCGGAAAGTTATGCCCGCCTGGACGCCGCCAATGGGTCTAGATAATATACGGATATACGACTATTTTATATATATTGCACGAAATCTCTGTTCGGCACTGGAAATTTCCATCAAATTCAAGGTGTAATTAATTTTTAAGGTGTGCCTGCATTTGATCTGCATTTGATAAGATATTTAAATTTGTTAGGTAAATTACTGAAAATAAACAAAAACTTACAAATTGTAGAAAGTTTAACGAGTATTCTCAATTAGTAAGTTCACTGCTTAAACTGTTTTTAAGCTTGGGAATTATAAGCTCAAATGAATGCAAAAATATTAATAACTAAAAAATCTAACAATATTTACAGTTTCAAAAACGCACATTACTTACCATAGCTTCTGTAATCAATTTAGAAAATTCAAGAAGTAAAATGCTAAAATAACCAACAATTTCGACTATTGATGCAAAAATGTATTATAAATCGATTAAAATCGATATTCAAACAGCTTTTATTTCAATTAATTAGCTTTCGAACAAAAATTGAAATACCTTAACTTTTAAGAAGGAAATAAGATATTCCAGATAGAGTTCTGAAATAATCGAAATGTTATAATTTTTTGATGCAAATATCGATTTTAAATCGATTAGCATCGAAGTTATTTCAGCTCTCATTTTAAGCAACACAAATTCCTGTCCCACCGTCTTGTACATGGGCTTGGCCCATTAGTAATTGGCCATAAAATCGGGGCTAAATTCCCCTGGCCAAACAGAGGATATAGTCGTTCACTTTATATCTTATCGAAACGCTGGCAGTTCTGGGAAAAAAGAACAGAGTAGTCGTAAAAAATCGCAATGCAATAATCGAAAATATTCGGGGTATCCTGAGGAAGTGATGTTACTCGAATTTTCACCTGGGTCGCCATTTCGCCGACAACGATCGGGGCAATATAGTTTTATATGGCAGCGTGCGGCCTTATCGCCAGGAAGAACAAAGCCAGAATGCTGCTGCTCTGCTTTGACAGCGCTGCCTTCCTGCTCTGCCGCCTCAGTCGCTTATCAGTGACTGAGAACGATAAAAAAGCCAAGTTAACATTATATTTAATTGGTAGTTACCATTCAGCCGTCGTGCGGAGCGATACTCGTCTAACCATCGGCTTCGATACCCCGCTAAATTGTGTTCCTCGGTTATTATCCTTTCGGTTTAACAAAAAAGAAAGCGTTCAAGAGAAATGCGTCTACTCACGGTTAACTTTTTGCTGTTGGCTTTTTGCGCCTCCTCGACCTTTTGGCCAGGTTGGATTTATTTATCACCATTATCTTGAAGTGCAACGCCGTGCAAAAGATCGACCGAGTCACATTCCAATATTTATTGATTGATTTATCGGATATGTCAGCGTCACAATGGGAATTTACACATAAATTTATGAACTGTTTTTAGTTCGGTGAAACGAAAAATATTCGTTGAGCTCCTTATCTGCGTAGGCAAGCGAATTCCAGTGAAGAATCGAGGAACCACGGCCAGTTCCATTATTGTAATTAGTTTTGTTTTCGCTGCTAGAGAATAGAAACTACTTATGTTGATCAAAATATAGGGCATTCTTTTCACTCGGTTTAAACTCTCAAGACAGCTCAAAAAGGAGTCTGATTAGGAGCAGGATTCAATGCAAAGTTCTAGGAGGTTCTAATTAAACAAAGAAATCTAATTTTATAAATAACAAAAAATTATAAATAATAAATACTTCGATTGCAACTAGTTCAATATCAGTCAAGCTTTGAGTTTTTGTTCATAATTATTTCCTCTTTAGCTGTGTAATTAATCTAAAAGAAAATCCAGCATTGATAATGTAAATAACACAACAATTATGAAATTATGATTAATTGCACAAAAAATACCACAATAAAGAAAAAGCACACTCCCGAGAAACGAATATATTTAAAACATTTCGGTTTTGGAATATTAGCGTATGAAAACAAGGATTAAAAAAAGTTATTGTAAATGTTAAATAGAAATTTTTTAAAAAACTCGAAATAGTGAAGTCAAATGTTTTATTTTATGCGTTTATTTAACTGAATAAGTAGCTACTACTTACTTTGTTTCTTTTTTCTTAATGTTTCCCCATTCTTTTTTAAATTAAAATTATTACTCATAATCTTCAAGTCTCTGTCATGGATAGAAAATAAAATTGGAGTAATTTATTTATAGACCGATTACCTAGACACCATTGCAATCTTTATTGGTAAATTTAATTAAATTAATTAAACGTAATCTTTATCAATATCGGATAGGTTCGCCTTAGGTTATCCGATAGAAAGGTAATATAAATACAGAAGTACATTAACCTAAAAAGAGCGCCAGAAAGTTGTCCGATTTTGCTTGTGAGGCAACAATGGCGATGTTATCTTGTATTTGATTTATCAATCAGAGTTATTGCCTGCTCTCGAGACTCCACGAATTTTTTATCTCGGTCGGCCTTCGCACTGCCTGGCCACTGCCAACCCCCCGTTTTTTCGCCTCCTTCCGCTTGCTCACCTGCCCTTCAAACTCACCTGTCTTCTCCAGCAAATGCCCTGGAGTGCTACCAATGCACGGGAAGCGCCTGCGATGATCTAGAATATGTGCCCGTGGTCTCATGTGAAATAGATGAAATCACGACTACATCAACGGAGGTAGGATCTTGAAAGATCACACGACTAGTTATCCGAAATTAAAGCAATATTCTTCTAAAAGGAACCTACAACAACAACCGAAGAGAGTACAACGAAAGAACCTTCTTCGGACTCTTCTAGCACTAGCACTACAGTTACCACAACAGAAAATACGGATCCGGGAACACAGAGTCCGACCACTGACTCTACAACTGATTCTACAACAGAATTGTCCACCTCTACTCCAACCGAAACCACAGATTTCACAACAAACGAATCTACAGATTCTTCTACCAACGAGACTACAGATTCTTCAACGAACGAATCTACAGATTCTTCTACCAACGAGACTACAGATTCTTCAACTGCTGCTCCAAGTGAATCCACAGATTCTTCAACGAA
>JAEIIG010033578.1:0-22235 GCA_018904695.1 Drosophila parvula
ATCGCATATGTATATACATTACTCCCTGCCTTGGAAATTACAAACATGTATTTATCTACATGTGTACATATATTTAGAGAGTCTTTAAGAGATCCATTCATTATAAACAAATACAAATTGCAATCGATATTCGTTTAAATATCAAAGTTCCTAAAAAAAATCTTCAAATCTGTAACGGTCATCATACGATTTCAACACACCTACATCCATACATACGCAATTCGAATTAACTCAATTTGCGACCTCACTCAAACGCTCTTAGAACTGACGGTGCTCTCTTCCTCTCCATTTCGCTCACAAATTTCGAAGACCCGCTATGTACAGTGGCGTACAGAGGGAAAGGGTTTGAAATCATAAATTTTAGTCAACTTACATATGTATCTATGTACATATGTACAGGTGTAACAAACAAAACCTTCCAGTGCAATTATCATATTATTGTTAACAAAACTTGGCAAGCTATACAAATTTACACAAACCCCCTTTGATAAAAATATGCCAACGCCACTACTTGCCGCCACAAATAAACAGCTGATTTTCAGCGGCACTCAAACAGACTGAAATAAAAGGCGTTAAATACCTGAAGCAATCGATTGATTTTGTCGCCCTTTGGAATTAGCTGTATGTGTTGTTGTTATGGAGTATCTGCTTTTGGTTTCGTTTCGATTAATTAAAACGAGAAACCTTGCTTATATTCACAGCACACTTTTCACTAGCAACCATACAACATGGCATTATTTGTCAGACAAGTTCGAATTTCGAAGTTGCGCGATAGAGAGAGGGCGAGAGCGTCCCTTGCTGGGAGAGTAAATGTTGAGTGAAGAGCGATGTTTGCAAGACTGAGTGACTTCGAAGAGTTGAGATTGTGGAATTCAACAGAGAGAGAGAGAGAGAGCCCTGAGTGCAATGAAATAATACAATTAACACTGGCCTGCGAATCAACAATTTAGTTTGCTTACCTTTGCAGTTTGCAATTGAATCGATTACATTAAGTACATATAGTAGTTAATCAAACAACCCTTACTGAAGTGTATAAGACATTTATTTAGAAACCAACACTCTGCTGATTTTCCGTTGTCCAATGGCAGCTATTTGATATAATCGTCCGATTTTTATAAAACATAAAACATTATTTTAAAATCGTTAATTATAACGTAAATAATAAAAAATAAACATATTTCATATCAACTTTTTATAAATTACTTTTTCTATCAATCCTATGTCAAAAAATGTCATTAAAAATAAAAATCGAAACACGGAATTAATACAAAATTGTCATATCTTAGAGTTAATGAAAATATTTCGAAAAATAGTGAAATAATATTTTTCTTTTATTCGGTCAGACACTTTCCGAATTATAGTATATATTTAAAATTTTATTCAGATATTCAGCAGGTAAAATGATAGTCGAGTTTGAGTAGAGAAATAGTAAAAAATATGTCCAACTATTCCGATTAATGGCAGTTAATTATTTGTGAATTACGGAATATTTATATAAGGTGTCTAAGAAGGAACCGAAAAAAAACTGTATACAGCATAGTGTAACTTTTATACTTCTACAATATTTCACCACTCAGAAAAATATCGTACATGAATTAATTAACAAAACTATAGAATCAACTTGATTTCATACACTCCAATATATCAAACCGATAGCTTGATAGCAATGCCCAGACAGACACAAACAGACGAACTAAATCGACTCGTCTTATGATGCTGATTTGGAATGTATATTCTTTATGGGCGTTATGGGGACACTGCCTTGCAAATTTCGTTTGTAAATTATACCACCGTTCACCAATATAAATATTATATTTATAATAGTAACCTTTTATTGGACATTTCACAGCTAGTTTAATTTACATTTTATATTTCATTGCAAAATATATATATATTGTTTCAAATTTCAAAATGACAACCTAAAAAAATAACTTAAAAATTGATCGCTTTAGTAAAAACGGGAGCAACACAATTGGTATTTTCATGATCGAGAAAGTAGGCATCCCAGTCGGTGGGATGCCTAATCTTTTTACTAGACGGTTCATTAAATGCTAATGCTAAATGCAAAACATATTATAATTTGTTTCATCATATTTGCAACGGAGTCAAGGAGGCATATTTAACTCCATAACGTAGATATATTCTTGATCAACATCACCAACCGAATCAATCTAGCTACGAGTACGTCACTCGTTTGTTTTTAGATCTGTTTTCTCAGTTTTTGAGCTCTCGGGCTGATAGTTTTATAGCATAATCTTATGATATCTATCGCAAGCCGTATATACATAGGTATGTTGGAACGGCCTAAATCGGACCACTATATAATATAGCTTCCATAGGAACAATCAAGGCAAAATAACATACTTTCTATATTTTTTAAGATATACAAATGAAACTTCGTACTTCTTTTATATGATTATAATTTTATAGTTTTTTAATTTAATGCAAATCGGAATATTAATTTATATATCTGTTATAGGAACTATCGGACTAAATTACCATATTCTGGAATTGTTGTTTGTTTTCCTTACTTGTTTTTAAATATAAATTGTAAAAGAAATTTAGTATGCTGCTACTTTATAAATTTCATTAGAATTATATAAAATAAAATCTTCTTGTAAAAATATCAAAGTAGGTTTATTTAATCTCAAATCATCCATAAAAGTATGGCAGTTTCAAATCAAACACTCACAAAATAAACACTCACTAGATGTAAACGCTAAATTCTGCTAAAAAAAAAAATAATAATAAGTTGGCACTGTTTTGGTAATCAAAGTTAGTTATTTTACAATTTTCTTTAACAGGAAAATATAATGAGTAAATCGGCATGCTCCAGGGCTATGTCAAGGAAGCTGTGTAATTATCAGAATATTAACTAGACATAATTGCAATCGGCTTAGGCAATCTGGTAATCTTTTTATAAAATTCTAAACGTTTCCCGTGTTATTAGCCATCGGCCTAAATGATCGTATGGAACGGGGGGGGGGGGGGGGGTCAGGAGCAGAATCAGAACCTCTCATTTTGCACCGCAGAATGGAAACAATTTCTCAGATGTCATTGGAATCATTTTTATTTCAGATTATTCTTTCAATCTCTGGAGGTGGAATTGGTGGGGAAGTGGTCGGGAGACGGATGGGAGAGACAGGCACTAGTGGAGAACTAATTGCGTGTTCAGTGCAAAAATCGTTTCAATTTATCGCCTCAGGTTGATTTTATGCTTCACATCCACACACATACACACACACACACACATCTACATATTAATGAAGGCTCCGGTGGAGCTTGGGAGAAAGAAGGACAGAGACAGCTCTCGCGCTGATTTATACGCTTCAATCCCACATTTTTATTTCGTTGGCTGCCATTTAGCTAAAATATTTCATATCTGCCATCTCTCGAGTCTTCTGCTCCTTCTTCTTTTGCGCTTCCAGGCAGAAGAATAGAGCGAGATAGACCGATCGCCTCACCGGAAGAATGAGCGTGTGAGAGAGAGGGCAGGCAATGGACGGTCGCTGCCCCGTAATTATGCGATTTGTTATTCGAGATTTGAGGCGATTGTGACTGTGAATCATGAGGATGGGGGAAAGGAGGAGGCAGCCGCACCACTGGGAGATGATTTAAAATGCGATTTCAATTCTGGCATTTTTGATTCGCCCGGTGTCTGCACTCGAAGTCCTCTCATCTCCAGTCCGCCCCCCTCCCGCCCTCCTCGGGCTCGGGTATCGCATGCCGATCCAGTCCCGGAGAGAACCGAGACTCCAAGGAGGAGGCGAGGCCAGAGCCATTGCATGTGCATGTGGACAGCCAGACGGACGACGGACGACGGACGACGGACGACGGACGACGGACCACCTCCTGGTCAGATTCGCGGACAAACGGACAAACGGACAACATTCGTTCGTTCGTTCGCATTCGCTGACTGACTGACGTACTTGGGAGCTGACTGATATGGGTGGAACCCGAAAGTACGTACATACATCTCCCTGGAAGCCACAATGGGCTTAAGCAGGCTGAATACTTTTCAAGAAGGAATACGCAGTTTGACCAGAAGCTAAGCGCTGAATATAATCTTATCAAAATTCTTCGGAAAATTGGTTTATAAGTATAGTCTGTCAATTTTCAGCCTGGATAGCTTATGTGGCTATATAACCCTAATTATGTTGCCCGAAAAATGGGGAATTTTTAAAGGTCTAATGTTCTAAAAGTTTCTATTATTATAATAATTATATTATTATATTATATTATATTACATTAATTTTAGCTGTACCTTCTTTTCTAATTTGTTATTACATCAAATGATTCATAAAGAAACCTTAGAAACTTTAGAAAAAGTATTTATGCATTTTAGAGACACTGCTAGTGAAATTTCAAGTTCTTGGGCGCCCCGTTTGCATCTTCGATTTATTTTGTTCAGTTTAAATAGTATCATTTATTACTACTACCATATTAAAGATACATTTTTAGCACATATTATGTACTTGATCGACATATGTAACTAATCTCGTTAATCTTTATTGTTTTAAACACACTTCTACCACTTCGAATTTGCTTAAATATTTACCTTCGAGTACGTATAAACTACGGACTACCTACGCTTTTCTAGTTCTTGAAACTGTATTCGTATTTCTAGGTTTTTTGTTGTACTTAAATACTTGTGGATTATGAGAAAAAAAACACATTTGTGGGTACATCAGAAAGCACACAAGGACAATTGTCTTTTCTTTGTCTTGTGAACGCGACAATACCTTCCTCGCTTACTGGAGGTCAACTAGTGCTTGAAGCTGGAAACTGAGCTCACTTTTCCTCAGATTGATTGAACCTGCTGGAATATGTATGGGCACCTCTGTTGAGTGTTGGCAGGGCTTGATTGCATTGCATGAGGCCTCCGAGTTGGCCTTCGTCTTCCGATGGTTCTCGGTGTTGGTCTCATCTCCATCGAAGTTGCCGTCGTCATCATCTGCATCGACCATCTTGGCAGGAGCATCGTCAGTTTGGCTTGGATTTGAGCTTGAGTTTGAGCTTGGGTTTTGAGGTTTTGGGCGTGGGCTTGGGCCAGGGCCAGGGCCATGGCCAGGGCCTGGGATTCGTTAGCTTTGGGAGCGGAGCTCGCGAGCATAAATCACTCTCCCGGCCTGAGGATCGCAGATCGCTGATCGCGCGGCAAGGGGCTGTGGTGGGCTGGTAGACTCCACCTCCATGGAATGATCTCCTCCTCGTCTCCCCGGAGCTGCATCGGTTCATTCCGTTGATTAATAATTAATTTGCGTTGCCTCTTGCCTGTGATTGCCTGCGGTTGTCGGCCTCTCTTTTTCAGCTCACCTGACGACCTGACTCCTTTATAATGAACGGTTTGAGTATCCGTACACGTCTGCCAGCATATACTATATATGTACATATGTATACATATATGTATGTATATGTATGTACGAGTGTGGCAGGGCATTCGTCGTACATCATCCCATCCAGAAAAGCGCGCCCAATGTTCGATGTTCGATGCTCGGCCTGATTGCTTTGGCTCACAGGTTGCTCCTCTAGTGCATAAATTCCTTGACTCCGAACAGGTATTTAAAGGAAATACAAACGATACAAACGAAAGGAACGAGAAGCACATCCCGGCTCAGACGGCAGCGGCATAAATTAAGCGAAAGGTGTTTATGCACTCGACAATAAATCAATTAGCAAATTTGTAATTATTACGTTCATAAATCTTCACAACTTTTCGGCAGCCTCGGTGAGCAGGCCAGCACAAATAAGCCACGATTCAAATATTTTGATAGTCTCGAACGACACGATAGTTTAACTGGAATCTTCGATCAGTGGGAATTGCCTCCATGACCTTAACTGAAAGGGCCCAGCCCGAGGAAAGGAGGAAGAACTTGTGGGCGTGGACCGGCTAGTTGAAAATCCTCCTATAGTATGTGAGCTTATGGAATTTTACTTGCCCCTAGCTATTGCGGCCTGTAAAAATTATTATATACTATATATGGAAATTAGTTAAGGACTAGAAGGTATAAAAAATGTATAAAAATTAAATTATTTCAATGTTAAATGGATAATTTACTCGATATTATTAACTGTATCACTGAACTAAGCCAAAATTAAGGAGAAAAATGTTAATCATATACATACAATATATAAATATAAATAAGTCGCAGTTGTGCATTTATGTACATATTATTCTCTTCTAAATAGTTTTAAATTGTAGGCAATAAGTCGATTTTCTCGGTCAGCTTCAACAGCCGGGTCGATCTAGCCATGTCCATCTGTCTGTCTGTTTGACAGTTTCTACGGAAACTAGTCTCTACTATACTATTTTACAAATAGTCTTATTTATGTTATAGGCCGTATCTACATACATAAGTCGAAACGTGATCAAAAGACTATATCATTAAGTTGTCATATCAAAGATCGGTCAAGTACGAAAACACATAATAAAGTCGGATTCCAAACTACTAGTTTGCGGTTTTAATAGTTTTTCTCAATCTTCCAGTCCTTCGCGTATTTTCAAGCCTTTAGAAACTTTTTACAATTTTTCAATTATCGAAAAATTTCAGAACTTATTTGGTATTTCTTATGGTGTTACTTTTCAACACTGTCTTAGAGTCAGTATTTTATTCCAAAACCGTAGGGGTGGGGAGAAACCGACACTCCGTTGACACTCTCTGACTTCGGTTTTTGATTTAATAAAAAACAAACAATATCTTGTATTTTAGTGATTAAATCAAATTTGTTGGTTCTTTGATGAATAAATAAATAGACTAAATACAAAAGTGTACAAGTTGGTACTGAATTAACTGCTGATATAACCTTTCGCTGTTACAACTGATATGATAATACATAATTAAAAACAAACTTAATTTTACTGAAAACAAGTTTAAATAAATTAAATTATTTGTGTATCCTATGTTATTTGACTGCCACTCTTACTGTTTTCCATCGCAGACCTAAAAATTCTAAACTAGCTTGGCGTTTGTTTAGTTACTCTCCAACTCATTGATTTTTCGTTAATTAAGGACATCATCCATATGAGATGAAGCATTTGGCAACCATTTTTTCGGTAGCACAGCCTCAGGCTGTTTCCTTTCTCTTTGAAATTTCGGCCATCGTATCCGTCATTTAAATTCAGCCAGGTGACGCCCAAAATTCGGGTGTTTATTCGCCATTATTAACACGTCATAACTCAGCACAAGCCGCAGTAACAGCCAACAGCAATAAAGTTATCTCGGCAGGAGAACGTCAGGCCACTTAGTCTTTGGCAAGCGCCGAAAGTTGCCATCAATCAACGCTGAGAGTCAGACCAAAAGGATAAGCAAGCGACGTGGACGCAGGGTGCCCTGCGAAGGGGCCAAAGGTGCCACCGCAAGGGCCAAGCCTCCGCCTCCTCATATATCGCTTATTTATGCATAACATGAGGCGAGGGCGAAGCCGCAAAGTGATTTTAAATGGGGCTCGCACACACAGAGGCCTTTAGAGCTCGCTGATAAAATGGGGAAAAATTTGGGGAGTGGGACAGGAACACAGAAACAGGGGAGCATGGACAGACTCCAGTTACCCACTGTTGCGGATCCATTAAAAACGTTAGCTTAAAAAACAAAAATTAACACAAATTGTTTACCTTTTTGAGGGAAGTCACCGGGACTCACCGTAATTGGCAAAGACTATTAAACGTAGAACTAATAGGAATGGAATATTCTGAAAAATAAAGGTAGGGATAGAAATATTATATACCCTTTCAGACTGCACCTATAAGATATAGACAAACGTGTTTAACCAAATAGATAACATGTATTTTACTATAGAAGTGTAAAACAAAATTAGAAACAAAGATAGAAACAAAGAAGTTTAACGAATCTTCCTAGATTGTTATATACATACATAATGTACACGTAAATTGATCGATGATATGGCAGCTTAATGTTATGGATAGTCTAATCTAATAATAAAACCATATTTTTCTTGTAATTTTTAGATTGTTCCTATATCACCTGATGTAGTAGTTCTTTGATGTAGTCGTTCGATCCAGTACGGTCCGACTGTCTGTGGTAGACAAAACAAACAATAGGTTTAAAATAGAGGAAATATATTTTTTTTTAAATCAGACGGACGGATTGTCGGACTATTGACGGAGAATATATACCTACGTATGCACGAGTATACATCATGGGGTCGAAAAATACCTACAATTTTGTTAACGTCCAACAAATAATTAGACTATAGAATTATTTTTGAGATTAATTGCATGCTAACCAGGTCTTAATTTGGATATCGCGAAAAAATATTCTAATTTTAAATTTCTAAGTATCACTAGACGACGCGATCTAGCTATTTTAGACTGTGTGTTTCGTTTGCTAAGCTCTCTGTTTGTGAAGCTAGACAGCCTTAACTGAAAAAACAATGTTGAAACATTTTCATAGTTTTTCTATTTCTATAGACCTAATCATAAAATTTTAGAATCCCAGAAAAACTGTATCATTAAAAATCAAACAACAAATCAACGACCAAAAAAAAAACCACATACTTTTCTGACATTTATAAATAATGGGTTGTGTTGAAATTTAAATCCATACTAAAATTCGTTATGTTTACTATATAATATGGCAAATATGTTTACACCTATTCGCGATTAGTTAACCAAATATATGTATCTTAAGAATTAATTCCTGCTCAGTGGGAGGAAACAAATGTTTGCATAATATCCAATGTCTTGAAATATATATATATTTTTCTTCTTTTAACCATCTTCAAAGGATGGCCCGCGGATAGATATGTTTCCCTAATAAGATATTTCCAAGCATTTATTCAATTTTCTCAGTCAATTACCAGGCCAACCAGAAATCATAACATGGCAAAGGACTTTGTGCTAGGAGAACTAAACGAAGTCGTCCTTGTTTTTCGCTATTTGGCTTCAATTCAAATTCAATTTCGATTCCCCGAAGCAGAAAGCATCCTATTCTCTCCCTTGATATCCGGCGACCATCGAGCAAACCAATCGAATTCAATTCGCAAATATTGCAACTACACTGAGGACGAGGATGAAATTATGGGCGAAGCGTTCTGCAGTTGTTTCAGCTGCTCCATATGGGTCTGCCCTCCCCTTCCGCCTCTGTTGCACCGACCTTCCCCTTCTGTGGCAATCTTCCCGCTTGCTCCGTAAAAAGCCGTAACATTTTCCGTGGAGTAAATCTAATTTCGCTGGACAAGTGACTGTCATTGATTGCCAATATTTAGGAGACCTGCAAAACACCAGCAATGCCAGCCAGTCGAGTCCTGGGCTGTGCCGTGACTGTGGTGGGACTCGCAGGATGCTTCCAATCGTCAATCGTGTTGCCTGCTAGCCAGCATAAAAACTGTCCGTGTGCAATGTACGCCATTGGTGACTCTACGGATACCACAGAAAACCGGGTACAATGGTCCGAAATACTGCTCCGAGCTCACGCTTATTGGCTGAAATATTATATATTGTCATTATACTAATAAGGAGATTGTTTTTCGATTAAAACTATAGATTTATCGTATAAATATATTAAAAATATTTGTACTATCCGTGAAATACAAAGCAAACTGCAAGGAATCACCGAAACATGCTGATATTCTACTTATTCGTATACCAAGTCAAAAGTCAAATATTTTCCATCTGGGATCTGTGACGAATCTCGGATATTATCCACTGTCCCAAACACCAAACCAACTTTCCCGATTAGTCGTCCTGGCCTAAAACGCATCATTTCATAGTCGATTGGACAACGGCGACGTTGGTCAGCCCAACCACTCGTCCGACCGCCCAGCCCAATCCAATCGGATTCCAACTCCCTGGCAGGAAGAGACTTTCTGATGTCTGGTATCCTGTGGGCGGCATGTGTTGGAATGTGCGTCTGTGTTTTAGAAAATAAAATTGCATTTTCATGAACCTTTTGGGCCTGGAATTTATCTGGCGCACAGATTTCACAACGGCACCCGAATGGGCAGGGCACGCACGATGCATAAAGCGCATAAATAGCTGCACCCGGTACGGTCTGCCTTCTCTGACACCCTCACCCCCTCACCCTACCGCGGGCAGTCCAACAGACGAACAGCCAAGCCGCCCCGAAAGCCGCCCAGCCACCCATTGAACATGGGCCTGGACATGCGTGCATATTTACGAGCCGACTGTGGCGGCATCAGCTGCACCAAAAACTCGATTGCCCGGTCAAAGTACTGGGCCTAGCAATGCCACCGGGGGTTCGAGGATGCAGGTCCTGCCGGTTAGCCTCCCATTTGGCGTCACAAAATAATTACCAGAGCCATGGGGACCACTCACCCAGCTCGGCTTCACTCCGGTGATTGAGTTGGTAAAGCGTTGCACTCGATTTTGATTTTTTGGCCGGGGTCTGTGGGGTTGCGGGTGAATTTATGCGTGTGCAACTGGGAATGGGGCACCCAAAGTTTAGCTCGGTTTTTAAGCTAATTTCGGCACGGACCGAAAAACCAGACCAGACCAGACCAGACCGACCGACCGACCAGCACAGAAACACATTTGAGTGAGTGAGCAAGATTTAGTGGCACACATAAATGCCAAAACCGAAATGCTTGACTACCAAATCACGGATGCACCAATGACACGCCCCCTTCTCGACTCGTGGGCATGGCTATGCCGTTGCCAAATACCACTCCCCGGCCATGGGTGGACCCTGGCTTTTTGGCCACCTAGTGCAGACACACAATTTGCTGAGAACCTGCCTGGCTTTGGAGCAAGTGCAGCTGGAAACCTCATGATTTTCCCATAAATGCTGCAACAACGTGGATAAGAAAGGCATGGGGCAAGGTTGGGTGAGCTGGGGGTTAGGAAGCATTTTGATTGAGAAATGGTTCGGCAAATGGAATAATTTAACCAAAGGAAACATCGGAAGATTGCTTTCCGGCTAAAGTTATTGTGATATCTTTTTTAGATGTCTTTAAATAGACTTCTAGACGAGTTCGAGCTAAATCAGGAAAGAAAGAATATACTCCTATTTTATCGATAGAAGTATGGTAAGCAGGAAAAGAAAGGTAACTTCGTAAAGCCGAACTCTGTGTGGTAATTATAATATATAGTGATCCGATTCTGTTCATTCTTCTACAGAAAGAAGCGTTAAAATATATATAGGTTGTCTATATATAATGTAGACATTGGTACTTCTGACTTAAACAATGCGTGGCAGACTTGTGTTCAACAGTATAATACCAAGAAACTGTACATAAATACATCATCGTTATTAAATCCCCACTGTTGAGGTCGAGTACCCCGCATCTGTGCTCTGTCAGTCACCTGCCAGGTCACATCAACATCTGATCAGTCATCGTCCTTCCGCTAAACCAATTGGCCAAGTGCATCCTGCAGCTGTGGCTGCCTGTCTCCTGTCCTGCTGTCCGCTGATTTGTCACGCGTGGTCTTCCCACCACATTGGCACCCCTTTATCCATACTGTCATTGTTGCGGGGCTTGTTGGACTCCTCGAGTGACTTGGGGGCTCCTCAGTCGTCGATGCCAATAAATCAGTTTGATTTATTCACCTCGGCTGGTCGTTCATTTTTCGATTGTTGTCGTCGTCGTTGTCGTTGCTCTCGGTTCTTCGGTTGTTGGATGTCTCTGCTTGTCTCTTCACATTCACCTCGAAATCTCCCATCTGCCGGTGTTAAAAGATCACCTAAGTGCCAGTACCTCTAGTCCAATTTGGCCCCCAGTCTATTTGGTTGCATATAGCAAATACCCATATCGTGACTTTTGATTTCATATTAAGATTATTTCCTATGGCCTGCCCGGCGTGGAACTGCTCACAGTGTCTCTTGGGGTCTTGGTGTGTATGCTTATGCAAATTTATGGCTAATTTGTCTCGGGTCAGCGTGAGCTATTCGCTGCTCTCGATTACGACTTTCGGATCGGTTTATTTTGGGCAAGTCGATGGTGTTGCACTGAAATATCTACTTATACATTGAACCCGAGATCTAAGCATTTACCTGAAAGAATTGTGGAATGCTAATGGTTGGGTCTATCAATGATAAAATATATGTAGTCCTTATATTTTATTATATTAATCTGTATTTCAAAGTTGTATGGGTTTGTTGCCCAACCTCAACAGTTAGCGGTTAGTTAGCAACAGTTAGTTAATCACCAGGATGTGATTGGACCCTTTCAAAAATTAAATGCAACGCAAATGGTAAATGCGGTGATGCTTAAGCTGCTGCTTGCTTCAAATCCAATAACAAGTAATTTTTGTGATAATTCTTTGTTTTACCAAAACTTCATATCTCGATAAAACGTTATCTTGAACATATTATCTTGCTCCATTAAATACATTATTAAACCAAGAAAGTAGGCTACTCGAAGTTATATGATTATGTACCCATGCAGATAGTTATACAAATAATTTATAAATTCGCGAAACGATTATCCCACATATAAGTAATTTTAAAAATCGTCTAATTTGGCCCGATCGTTCATATTGAAGCAATAATATATATGTATACTAACTAACTGCAATAAATATAAGACTATTCTAAAAGTTTCGACCAGCTCAAATTATAGACTAGTTTGCATAGTAACAGTCGGAAAGATTGACATGACTAAATCGACTCGTCTAGTTATATTGATTAAGAATATATAGTTGGCCACGGTTTATTTGACCCACACCTAATTAATTAACACAAAACAGGTATAACCAAAAGAGAAACCTATTCAAATTAAACGCAGAATGATTAACTGATACTTAAACTTATATCTTGCACGTGCTTGTTAGGGTTAGGTGTTAGTAGGCGCGATAGGAGAAAGTATAGGTAAAGTTTGCGAAGAAATTAACTACTGGCGTGCTGCCCGAATGCTAGGTTGCATGCGTGCTAAATTAGTTAAGTTTAGGTGGCCGATCAGACCTACACTTAAAAATTATAATTTCTGATTCCCGACATACTCGTATATACCAACTGCATACCGTATATACCAATAAACAAGCCTATTCAAAAGGTTTCAACCTGATATCTCAAAATCTGATAAACTAGTCACCATAGTAACGGACAGACAAACGGCTATATCGACTCGTCTCATACTGATTAGGAATACTGCTGCTTTCCCAGCGTTGCAAACTTCAGCTCGAAATAAGAATACCCTGCAAGGTTATAATTACAGCTTCACTGTCATGAGCTTGTAAGTTAACCGTTTCATTCATTCGTCTCGGCTATCCCAATGCGGGAACTTCAGCTACGGGAGCTCTCCACTCCTCGCATTCGCAGACATAGAATTAGTGACATAATTAAAAACTGTCAGACTCGTCTAGGACATCAATTATAGAGGAGGCCGTTCGGTCGATTTATGAATGAGAACGGTCTGCACACTCACTCTCCTGTCCCCACAAGCTTCCGCCTTAGCCTTAATGCGATGCAAGCTACGAAGAGAGCAACAAGAAGAGACGCAACTGAGAGTTTTGGCAACTGGGTCACTGTCTATGCGTAAATACCCGAAGGGGGTAGGCGGTAGGGGGAAGGCCGAGGTGGAGATGGAGGTAGTGGAGCGAGAGAGGCAAACAAACGCGAGAGCTAGACTGAAGAGCGGAGAAACCGACGAGTAGAGACGAGCGGATTGAATGATTTATTTTTGACAGGTTTTTAACTTAAAATTAAAACGGTAAATCAACTTTTGACAGCGGAGGCTGCGACAAGGCTGCCAACAGCTCTTTTGCTAATGATGATGACGCTGCCAGCGAGAGCGAGTGCGACAGAGCGTGTGGTGTGTGCTGTGCCTTTGAGTGGCGTTTGACTGTACCCAAATCAGGCGACAACTTTTTGCCAGAGCGAGAGAGAGAGGGATGGGGCGAGCGGAAGGAGCGGGACAAATGCCAACAGTTGCCGACATTTGCCGTCGCTGCCGAAAAGAAGAAGCTGTCGCGACAAAATGTGCCTGTCGCTGGATTGTCTCCTCGCGCTGTCTCCGTTCCTGTCATTGGGTAGCACTTGTCCTTGTATCGCAAGATAGATCTGATCTTGACTGATATATGTACATACGTACAAATGCATGTACATACATGTGTATTTGCTGAATAAGTGAATTCGGTCGCGTTACGCGATTGATGAGACGGAAAGAAAACGACGCTCGAACTCAATATGCATATTTTATATAAACGATGGTATGCCCCTCCACCCAGCCCTTGCCCGCTTAATACGCTGCAAACAATGCCATAAATTGTCTGTCGCTTAATTCTCTGTCAGCTGAACTGTAATAAATTAATATAAATTTCTTGTCAGCCCGCAAGGGAAAGAATATTTAGCAGAGAAATGTCAAAGAACTGCATGAATCGTGCGAAATCTGGAGCAGTTCTCTGAAACTCAGTCGATCAAGGGAAATGTTGTATATCACTAAGGTTGCAATCTTTATCGATAGGGTTTGATCATTCTAAAGGTACATATATGAATGTAACAATCCTTCAATTGAAAACGGTGTTTTCCTCAGTTAAATAGACTTAGAAAGGAAAGATAAACCTGAGAACCACTTTTGAACAATTTTTTAATTCATCATTTTGGAGATATAAGCCAAATTCTTGTCATTTGCCATATCTCCAAGAATTTGCATATTGTACACATTTTACCTTAACACTTTTGGAATAGATATGTACATCTGAAAATCTGTATATTCGAAACAAATTTTAACCTTTTTTTAATTTTAGCGGCTATTTCTCTATTATTTAGAGTTCCGTTACAAATTCGTATGTTGACGGATATGTGCTTCTATCTACTTCCGGATATTAACAGTTTATTATACTAACGGTATTCGGTTAGTAAAAGAAATTCCAAAATCTCGATATTGCGAAATATATTCAAAACGGTTTTTTGTTAATCTTTTTTGATGAGTTCAGCGATTTAAATTTGGGGTACAAGTGCGTTTTCAAGCAAATTAGAAAGGTTTAAGAGGCGAACATGCGTATATCACAACATTTCTTGAAATTCTGAGAGGACCACACTTTTTATTTTCTTATTATTAAAGGTTCAGTTATAGTTTCTCAACAATAAAAGTAAATAACTTCATAAATCCTTCATTTTTCTTAATTGAGGAAACATTATACCATACCAAATACCTTTTTTTATAGAAAATGTGCTGAAAGCCTTATTAAAAAGATAGAAGTCAAATTGGTGTACAGTCTGCAAAAATAAGGAAAATATCTCTTTACAATGTTTAAAGTGATGCCTTATCAGAAAACCATTGGAGGGCTATAGTACATTATAAACCTCAAACACATGGAATTGTATACTTTCACGAGGATGTATAATTATTAATAAAGGAATGGAGTATATTCTGCAATAAATGTATATTTGACTAATATTAAATATTAATATTATTTGAGATGATTTTTTGTTTTTTAAATGTAATCTGTTTATTAAATATTCAATAACAAACCTTGTTAAGAAAGTAACTCGACAGTGACAAGTCATATCAGACGTACCCTCAAAAGCCGATCTAGCCAACAACTATAACCTACTATATTAAATGACGATATTGTCTGAGCTATAAAAACAATTATACTAAGAATATCCTAGAATATTCAAATGTTTTAGCATCGATTTAGTTAAAATAAAAATATATATTCTTTTCTCAGTGCTAAGGAACTTTTCGAACATCAAGAAGAAGAATACATAGAAACACTTACATATATTATATTAGGAAAGACCCTAATAATTACTGTCGTGGCACTATAGCTATGTTAACTTTAAAAATGTTAACATAAAATTATTAAATTCGCATTTTATTCACTGTGAGACTGATACTATGCCCTATTATTATTATAAGTAGTACATTTTGAGTCTAATTAAAATTGTTAGATAATGTTCTTAAGTTTCAGTAGATCTTCTAAAACTTAAAGTAATTAAAGATAATTTTATACTGAACCGAGTATTATATTTTTTATATCATTATTTTAACGTTTTATCAGGACATTTAAAAATCAGAAAACTTTATTCTTCTTTGAAGTTCTTTGCGGCATTTCTCGTTAGATATATTTACTCCCTTTAGGTTCATTTATATATTTGATTAGTAATTTAGCTAAAGCTGGTACATTAGCATGTAAAATTGGGTAATTTGTATAGTCATGTATGCGCTTACCTCACAACTCACTGACTGCTTTGATTAAGATCAATTACTTCGCTTAAACTTTGTGCAACCTATTACACTCCAACCGGTTTAAGTTTTATTTCTCGAGACCTGTTTGGAGACAGAGTCCATCAATAGTGACAGCCAAGATCTTGAGAGGCCCGGCAATCGAGGTTGAGGTGTGCAGGCAGTGGGAACTGCAAGAGAATGTTCACACGGGTCCAGCTCAAAATGATAATTGATGCATTCAAATCGCGGGGCGAGCTGTGATTGATTATGACAGGTGTGCCCAGTCATGTGGAAGCCAGAGTCGGAGCCGAAGTCGGAGCTAAAGCGAATTCCGATGTCCGCCAAAATGATTGGACTTGATTGACAAGCAGGTCAATTCAATCTGCGATCGGCATTAAGGCTTCCGATCCGCGACGCGACGGTCGGTGACTTGCAGGCACCGCCGACTGGCGACAAATTTGCGCGTGGTGCGACAGGTTCATTAATTGATGTGCACACTGTCGGTCCACGAGCTCCACGGTGCTCCACGGTGCTCCACGGTGCTCCAGCTCCAGCGGTTGGGTTGCGTGCGGTGGCCCCTTTTTGGTGGATTTCTTAATCGATATCGAAATGATTTACGTTTGCTCGCCTAATGAGTTCGCACACAGACATCTATCTACTAGCTTATACATATACAGATATGAATACATGGCCGGATGTCGACTTTTCCATTCACGCAAGTTTAGCTTTTAAGAATCCAGTCGGCATCTACTAACAACTTCTGACATGATGCGATGAATTGCTGCACCACAGTCAATGTTTTTGCACACTTATATTATGGTAGATTTTATTACCTCTCAGGAGAATTGTTTGTAAAATGCCACAGTTATCATACGAAATTATCAAAGGTAATAATGTAAACAAATACATTTGGACCAATATAAATGGTCCAGCCAATTCGGAGAGGAACACAAGTGTCCTAAGCACTAACCAATAGAAACCTTTGAATTCTTCTCGGTTTCGTTTCATCCATTTTATTTGGAATCCCAAGGCTTGAGCCTTAATGACAGCAATCCATCAAGTCGTAGGGGTAGTTTCCCTAAAATCATGGCCCCATTTACAACCCCTAAGTTTGATTGATTGGTGTAAGAGCAAGATGAAAGTGGTTGATAGAAATCTACTAGGTGGTGATTTCATCAACAAAGTTAACAAAGTTCTGTTAAAATTAAGATAAACTTGGCTGAGCCAAAATAAAGTTTCGATACAAATCAGAATTTATGAGGATCCAGTTCCTAATTACTGCACATGTGAACCTCCTCATCCTCACGAAAGGACTATATACTCCATACTGAACACGGCTAGAAAGCTTTATAATTTTCCATTTCGTTCATAACCTCCTAGCCGCACACCTCGCACTGATGATGGTCGTCCAACCCTGATGGTGCTTGGCATTTCAACGCATTTCTGGCTGGCACTCTTCTCATGTGCGGGTGCTGTGGACATATTTATGTCGCATTTGGGAACATTTCATCCTCATAAATATTATTCATCCTCTCGTTCACTCTTTCGGGGGTGCGTTCACGCCGCCGCCCCCATCTACTGCCATCTACAGCCTTTTACAACCCAACACCCCGCAGGATTGCTGAGCTTTCAAAAGCGGAGTGGGGGACACAGAAAGTTCGTTACTGTTGTCGACGTCGGCAGAACATGTGAGGGCAGTATCGAGGAATCCATCAGATAAGTGGGAATCAACTATAGGGATGCTTTCGTTCCCTTGGCGTCTTCGCCAGTAAATTGTCAAAGTGACAGTTCCCAGAAATGAGGCGGAAAAGAGAGAGAAATAAATAAATAAGAAGAATTTCGACCACTACCTTTCCGGTCTGCTATCCTACGAGTTCAGCCATTGCTCGGGTTTGATTTAATGTTGCGTGTGATATATCAGAGTCCTCTCACGACGTTTTGCTTTTATTTCGCGCTTATCCACTTCTTTCTGGATCGGATCGGACTCGGGATCCCTTTCTTCCAAACCACTTTGCACATTTAACATTTGGACGTTTCTTTCCCTTTACCCATTTCAGGCTCAGATGGCATGGCGTCAGTCTGGCACTTAGTCAGCTCTGACACATCTTATTCACTCGCTTCTAGCCACATGCCTCCTTCACTGCTGCTCACGCTCCACATCTCTGTCCTTAGCCATCAGCTTCAATCCATTGCCGCAGCCAATAAATCACTCATTTCATTGTGGTGTATGCTTTTCGCCTCTCCTACGCCGTGCTCAAGCTTGGAGGCACAGTGGGCCGATTAATAAAAGAAGAAAGTCTTTATTTGTTTAAATCTATCAGCGTAGTACGATTTCTGTAAGAAGTTAGTAGAAGTAGTATTCAAATTAAAAAGCTATTATAAAGACTAGACAAGTATTGGTGCTAACCACTAATATATATATATTTAAGGTTTTATCCTTCTTGATTGAGACTTCCCGGAAGCATTTGTAAACCTTTAAGCCTGAGGTGCTCACACCTATGATATTATCCCGCTGCATATTTGTTTTTTTAAAAACATACAGCCGACACATAGGTAAGACGCTATACTCAAACAATTTTGCACTTTCTTCTTTCTGTCTCTGTCCTATGCTGATTTATGATTGAATTGTGACCCATTCGTAAGTAGGTCTGTAAAATGATTGTTTATATTGTGATGCTTGATGTTTTTTTCTATTTAGTAGTTTTTCCCTTCATGTGTTTCTTTAATTTTTATTAAAGCTTGCTGTACTATATTTATTTTTTCATTTGTTTAGCAATTTGATCCAGATGCTTAATTAAGAAATTGTCCTTGTAAACTTAGTGATCTGTGTCTACTAGTGAATATGTAGGAGGTAGCATGACCGTTCTCCTGTTGTCACAGCTGCAAATAATTCAAAATTTTAAAACTTTTCCAGTTTACGAAACTTAAGTCAAAGAGCTGGTATGTAAAGTCAGAAATGTGATCAAAGCGGCAAAGTTTTTGTTTACTAACTACATCGCAGCTCGAAGAGAGTTCTTTTCGTTTTTGCATTGGCTTAATTAATAGTATTATTCAAATTTAGCTTATTTTAGGTAATAAAATAACTACCTTCTTCTGGCTATAGTCATCGATATATATAAGCTCTTATTTGCAGATCATACAGACATCTTCTTTTTACTGCAAACCACGCCACGAAAATAATATTAAACGAACTTAAGTTAAATAAATATGATTAAATTGAAAATATGTAAAGTCTTTATCTACAAATATTCTAGACTTCTGATTTTAAGGAAAACTAACTAATAAAAATAGTAGATGGCATCCAAATGAATAATTTTACAGTCCGTTTTGGTTATCTGCTCCACTGTTCCCAAGCCAAGACACACCAAGTATGTCATTGGATTTCTTCAAGTTGGTCGAAGCCCATCAGCAGAGTTGGGTGGGTCTTGGGTCCGATTGCGTTGGGATTGGGTATGGGTTTGGTTCTCGATTCAGTCTCAGGTGGTTTGATTTGATTTCGACACTTCGGGGGCCTGTTTGGGGTGTCTACTGTATCGAGTCCGCTGCTCGGCACAAGTTCAGCTTTAAATTGCGATGACGTCAAGTTGGCATGTTTCATGATTATGTCCCTTTCTCCATTCCCCCCTCCCTGGATATAGTAAGTATCACTGCTCTTCGTCGTCTTTGTGTCCTTCCATTCCGCACTTTTTTTTCTTACTGCCTTTCCTCCAGCCTGTTCGACGTCCCCCAGTTGTAAAAGTGCGAAAACGAGACGAAACACTTCTTATCTGGCGGGCCACATCGATAGAGTGATTTACCGTCAATTGGGAATGTTGTCTTCAATGAATTTCTTCCATACCTCTCTGCCAGTGCCTCTCTTTCCTCTCTGATTTATGTTTATATTTATTTACGGTACGTTTCGCCTGAACTTGAGTATCTTTTCCATCGTTCCATCGTTCCATCGCACAAACACACACGCACACACACTGTGCCGAAAGCTATTAAGAAGAGTCACAAGCTTGCCGCAAAGTGTGAGGGCTGCGAAAATTAATCAATATTAAATGCTTGACTTTGAATTAAAATGTAGAACAAATTTCGATTGAATCGACCTGCTTGGGGGGGGAGAGGAGAAGAGGTATTAACCATGGCAAGTGGTTAGAAAGCTTTTCGTAATATATCCTGTAGATACAGCAACTTTGTAGGTGAGAGTCCACAAGAAAGATATCTCAGGCAAAGTTAGCCTGTTGTAAAAATCAAACAAAGAACATCTTTCCAGGGTAAGATAAAAGTGACAACAGCAACTTTAACTCAAATAATAAAAATAAAAATAAGAAATTATTTTTTAATTAGTATCTAATTCGGCATACTGCTGAAACAGGGCTCCTTACTTACAAATGTACATTCTCAGGTATGTGAAAATTAGGAATCTAATCACTGTAAACCACAGTCCACGTAGTGACGACAAGCTCCGAGAGTGTGAGAGTGCAACTCAGTGAAGGAGTTATATCCGACCATACACAGAAAGAAACAAAAAGGGTTTCCATTTACCAAGGTTAATTAAAATCCCGGATTTTCTTAATCTTCCGCTTGTTCCGATTTCAATCTAGATCATTTTTATATTTATACATACTTAAATATATGTTCAAACAAAGAGCAAAAAAAAAATTATTCCTTGCTCTCACCTAAAACAAGTAAGAAAGTTGCCGTTGCGTGTGATCTTCTGCGAGATACGAATGGCTATATAAGTTACATTAAGGACATGTGATGCCATCCTGATTTGTATTCCAATAGTAAAGCATCAAAAAAAAGAATAAAAAGCTGGTGCCAGAGGTCGTAATCGAGTCCACGACCTTGTAGGCTCATGGCATGTCGTACAATTGCAACGCCTTGAGGTCTGTCTGAACTTTATAATTTTTTGTCTAATATCTCCGATCTTTATAATCTGATCATACTGAAATATTCAGAGAACGACCACATATGTCAACATATTCGATAACAATTTAATTTAAAACAAAATTCAGTATTATAGCTTAGTTGGTACTTTATTCATTAATTGTTAGGCGGGGACAAAATTCTAAAAAAATCGATCTGTATTGAACAGAATGTTGATTGATTGCTATAGCTCGTATGGTCTCTTAGATCTGAGATCCGGACAGACGGTCAGACCGACAGACGGACATGGCTAAATCAACTCGGCTAGTGATGCTGATAAGGAATATATATGTATATATATATATACATATATTTTTTTAAGATTTATTATTTTATTATTTATTTATTATTTTTTTATTATTTTTTTTATATTGATTAAATCCTGAATTAAAGTTAAAGAAATCGCGTGCTTTATTCAAGTACAAGGTACAAGTAAGTGATTTAATAAAGTACTTAACATATATTCCTGATTAGCATCAACAGTCTAGTCGATCTAGCCACACCATCTTTCTGTGTGTCCGATTATAATTACGCAACTAGTCTCTTAGTTTTTGAAGTATCCTAGTATTTTGCAGTAGGGCTGAATATGTGGGGAATATCATGGTCCCTTACATTTATTTTACGCAAAGTTTAATAACTTGAAATTGTGAATTTTAGCTATGAAACTTGAAGTTATTTTGGTAAAACTGGAAAGGAAGTTAGGCATAGGCAAGCCGAAGTTTGTGTTCCCTTTCAGTTTGCAATTTCATATTTCAGAATCGATTTAAAGAGAAAGGAAAAAAGCTAACTTTTGTTTATTCCTATGACAGCAATATTCGATAAAATGTACAACATTAACAAAGCATTTTATTTTTACATATAAAAATGTCAAAATTTCAGAGATGAAAATATGTTAAAAAGCGCTGATCGTTCTTATGACACCTATGTATATGATATATTGTAATCGTCCAACCTATTTGCTTAATATACTCGTATTATTATTATAGAAACTTATATAGTATATAATATATAATATTATAGACACTATCTGCTAAGTTTTATTTACATAGCTCAAAAAGTGAGAGTCCAGTTTGCGTAGACACGAACAGTCGGACGGACGATACTTAATGAGATGGGAGGTGCTTCTTTTACTACCCCTTCAAGGGTATACAAAATATTTAAAATAAAGTTCAATATACAGTAGAGTCCGGTTATAGCGACTTTCAAGGGACCGAAGATTTTACGTCGTTATACCC
>JAEIIG010033579.1:0-24491 GCA_018904695.1 Drosophila parvula
GGATGGGATTCGAACCCACGCGTGCAGAGCACATTGGATTAGCAGTCCAACGCCTTAACCACTCGGCCACCTCGTCCGGTGATGCGCCTTAGTCCAAGACGCTTCTAGTTCTGAGCGAAGCCAAGGAGCACGTTGTTATCGACAGCAAGCAGTTCCCACAGTCATTAGAACATTGGCTGGTTGCTTAGTTAAATAAGTATATTATATAAATTATCAGAAAAATAATATAGAGAAAAACGTAATATGACTAACTAAATTAGTTGTTTTTAAAATGCAATTAATTTAATTTAACAAGATACATAATATAAGGGTACGTTTCTGAGTATAGAACACCCTTATCAACAGAAAGCATCATTGTTAGGTGATAACAGTATTTTAGCCAATTTTAATTATTATAAAAAATTACGAAAATTTTATAAAATAAGGAACATTGAATAACTTTTAGTATGACGTTCTATATTATCTATATATTTTTGAAGATCTCTTTTTATAAGTGTAATTTTTATCGCTGAGAACTCTCTACTCTGCTACTGCACTGCTTGCCGGCAAAGCAAGCGGTGCACGAATGCAGCATTTGGCTCCCAAGGCCGCATATGACGAGGTGGCCGAGAGGTTAAGGCGTTGGACTGCTAATCCAATGTGCTCTGCACGCGTGGGTTCGAATCCCATCCTCGTCGTGTTTATTTTTTAATATTTTTCCCTATTTTAAGACTTTTTAGCCTTTTTGTTCTACTGTTAACTATAAATAGACGCTACTTGGCTCGACAGAGCGACAATAATGGTCTGGAAACCGAGATGCTAATCGCATTTCATTGAAATTAAAGTTTTACGGCCTCGTCTGCAGGCGGACTATACGAACAATGGTCGTAATGGCCAGTTTGGGTAGTATAAACGCAATGAAAATAGATAGATTGATAGCGGGTTAAGTGTCGCCATTGGACGATCTCTGGCCGGGCGATAAGATGGGATGTGTGGAGGATGCTGGGGGACTAGATGGATTCCCCGGAACCCAGGTTTATTGACACTGACGACGCCAAGGAAAGGGCATCCCAGAGTGTGACTGCGGAGGTCATTAATGGCTCGCTTCTGGTCCCAAGGTCGGTCAGGTTGGGTTTAGCCGGGGGCCGAGTAAACCATTTTGCAAACCATCAGGGGCTAAAGATGGCAAATATTTACGAACAATGCCCACTCACGAAATTAAATTCCAATTGAAATAATAGTTTGCTCTCGCGCAGCCTCTGGTGCGCAGCCGAAACAATATAAGCCGCCGGGTAATTAACGTAGTTTCCAATGATGTTTCTCTTTCTTTCTCGTCCGTCGTTTTGCCGGCTAATTAATGCGTTTAACGCAATTACAATACAAACATCGAGTTATATTGTATACCATAGCGTCTGCTTTTCCTTTTTACTGGCCAACTGGTTTCCAATTACTAAAACTAACTTCTCGATCATTAATGGGAAAAGCCAAAGAATTTTTTCATCCACTTGACGGGCGACGGCGACGTGTTAAAATCCTTCAGCCACTGGAAAAGGCCATAAAGCCATCATTAACTAACAACTATTCGCATATCAATCCAACGCTTGCTCTGATTGTTGGTTAGTTGGAAAGTTTTGCGGATTGACTTTATGGCGGGTATAAATCAGAGAATCGAAAAGATCTATATCTGGTTGTGTGGGCTTTCTACGAATCAAGGATAATCACTTGACAGTAGAGTGGGTAATCCGATTTTTATTCATTAACTATGGAATTCATTTTCCAATCCAAATCTAAGTATACAAACTATGAGATAACAAAAGTAAGTGGTACACTTGGAAGACGACAAGTTCCAAAATAAGGGGAATTCCCCTCCACTGTCACTGTGATAACTCTCTTATTTACCCAATTACTCACTCTTTTCTTCTTTGGCTGGACGGACAGTCCGAAGAGCTCTTTCTTCGAAGAACTCGATACCCTGGTTATGACTCAATAGACCCACTCGATGGGTAGCCAGTCCAATTCACAGCCAATCGCCCCCGTTCGGTGGCGGCGGAGGCCAAGCTTTGGTGGCCAGAGTGCGATCCGCCCATTTGAACCTGCTCCCTGCCCCCGGGGACTTTCACAATTCCCGCGAAGAATTCGCTAAACGTTTTGGAACGGATGAGCAAATATTGAATTTTTGCGGCTGACAATCTACCGATGGCTGGTGGCCGCTGACTGGTGGCTGGTGGATGGTGGCTTGTCTTTTCCTTTCGTTACACTTTTCTTTTGTGTGCTCCACAAATATTTGACTTTCGATGAAAGTCTCGATCGGCAGACGTGGAGGCAGCCTGACCCCGATCCGGCGGGGTCCAGCTCTCAGAAATGCCAAGTGCACAAATCGGGATGGTTAACATTGCGTTGCGTAAGTCGACAACTTCATTCCGAGTGCCGAGCACCTGAGTGCATTGCCGGCAGGTGAGATGGACTGATCCGATGGTGTCCACATGCCAAGCACCCCGAGCAAGTGATAAAAGCCAACTCTCAGCGACAGCACAAAGGCCCAAGTGCCAGCCTGAGTCAGTTTATGGCCAGTGCGCGGGTTTAATGAACCTGCGAATTTATCGACAATAAAAGATTCACTATAATTGGCCCATATATAACCGCTGCGATTGAAGTCGGCTGATTAGTCGTCTTAACTGTGACGTAGCGCGGCTCTGAGGCTGTGGGTGTTCCCGTCATTCATCTAAATGGATCCGCCGCCGTGTTGTGTCTTTATAAGCGGCTAATTAAAACGTTCGTTGCCAATGTAAATGAAGCCTTAGACCCCGACTTCAGACGGCGTGCTGGCGAATGCTTAAAAATTCAGTAGCCAAACACGCAAGCGCCAGCAGTAGCCAAGAGTGTGTGTCTGTCACTCTTGGCCCGAAGACCAAGACCGAGCCAAGAGACTGGGCCGGAGACTGAAGCCGAGACATTGCCACTGAGGGACTGACTTTGGCGCGATGGCTAAATGGGTTGGCAGTGCTACACAGGCAAAAATCATAAAAGTATCATAATAAAGCAGAGTTCCTTTGGGATCTGTTTTATAGTTATATTGAGAAGGTAGTTGTATGCAAATATTGTTACTACATTACTACTACCATGTATTTCTGATGGTTTTCAAAGTTATTATCAACTCATCCACTTAATATAATGGGACTAGAGACGACTTACTGATATTTAAGAACCTAGTCTGATAGTTCTTCTGTCTGGAGATTTTAGCTGCTTATTCAAATAATCCTATATTCGCTTGTAAGGAAAGACAAAAGCATACAGAAAGGCGATGTAAGAACTAAACTCAACATTCTATAATTATGGAAAATACAATCATTTTTACAATTTTTTTGTCAGTGCAGGCACAGCTGTCCGTCTGGAGCCCCGTGCCAGAGCCATCTACTCGTATTGCTTCCGTCAGCATTAAACATATTACTCTTAATAATGCCTAAAACTCGGTTCACATACACACACGGCGCTGGAAATGAGACAGATCCAGAGATACACACGGAGGCGCTTCAAATATAGATACAGATACAGCTATATAGAGGCTGTAGGCAGCGTGTTCGTGATTTGTGTTGTCTAATCGTTAACAATTACAATTACTCCTGGCCCGGCCTGATCTGCCCGTCATTCTTGTAGCTGATGCGTGCAGTTTGGCTGTGAGAACGAGTTGATACTTGCATCTGGGAGATGGACGGACGGACGGGTTGGGAGTCAATTTGGTCTTGGCAACATAGCTGCCATTGGCCATTTGGCACATGCGAGAGCTTACGCACTTCAACACACACTTCTGAGCCGAGGGGTGGAGGCCTAATTGCCGGCAGATGTAGCGCTGCTGCCACGGCTAATTAATATTTAAAAGTGTCTTACACCGCCAGAAGAGGCTGAAGAGGTTGCCTAGAGCTGTGCTGTGATTTTCCAGCATTTGCTTGGCTTTGCTTTGTAGTGTTATGTCATTCGCTTTGTTCGGAGCCCGAATTTAGAGAGTCTGTGTGGGGTCTGGAGCAGGTGAAAGATGATGGCCGGGCCCTGGGAAAGTTGGTGTGTGGAGTGGAAATGCTTTTATATAATTGCTAGTTGCTTTTACTTGTTTAATTAACAGGTCGTAAAACGGTGCCTCGAAGGGAAGTGATTTAATTAAGGCACACATTCGCATACATTTCGCCATAATTCATGAAAATTTTCACTGCGATTTATGGTGGCTATTTCTAGCTCAATGGGTCACTGGTCACCGCTACAGTCAACTCCGGCGACGCAAGGTCGAGCTGGATTCCTCTTTCAATCAAACAACACACACCCAATTAGCATCAACAACTCACGCAAAGGTGTTTTGCAAAATGCCTCGAACACCATTCGCCATTCGTTCCAATTAAATTATGATGAGGGCCAAAACGCAGATATCCCTTCAAGCGCCACACGCACGTCGCCCTCCGACTTGGAGAAGAGCTGCCTGGTGGCCTGTCAATAAGCCAGACCAAAAAAAAAAAGCGATTACAAGCACTTGGGATCGAGAAAAGCGGAGCAGACCCTACCTCAACGAAGGCTTCGTGTTACCGTCAACGGCTTTTGTTGGCGTAGGTTCATTTGTAACTAATTTGTGCACAAAGGAGCTGTCATACAGACATCGGGCAGACCATGTCCCATTCCAGGGCCAGCATCAGACCCTTAACCCTCCTGGCATCTCAAACATTAATCAGAACTTCTGGAAGCTGGTACTTAATTGATATGTTATAAATTTAAATCATTTTCCAATTTCTATAACTCTTTTCAACGAAACGAAATAGAAATTACTTTGCATAAGCCATTGAGTTATTGATTAACTCTACTAATTCTAAGAATATAGCTTATGAAGTCATAAGTCATAATGATACCGCAGTAAATATCGTCTAAAAAAGGGGAAAAAAAATAATCATAATCAAATCAACCTGGCCAATTAGTATCTAAGCATCTTTTAGCCAATCAAACAGAGTAAAGATTTAAATCTATGCAAATACATACAAATTGGAGCTTTGTTTTGCCCAAAATTAGCAGTTAGGTTTCCACAGAGATTAAAAAATATTCTTGACCCACAAAATAGTCAATTTTAGTTGACACTTTGCTGGATTTACAGAGGGTTAAGATAGCTGGCAGTGGCCGTTGCGGCAAGGTGTAATCCAATCGAAAGCCGACTGACTGGTCAGTTGGTGTTGGATTTCCTGCCCAGTTCTGGTCTCGGGGGGTCGAGAAATGCCAACTGATGAATTTGTTTAGCGAATGGCGGCGAATGGGGAGCAGGCAAATCCCACCAAGTGCAATTGCCAACTATAACAGTAAGTGGACAAACAATAAACTGGCTAATTTATGGCCCGCTCATCATCCGAAGATCATCTGCCATCCGGCAACCAGTTGGGCATCAGCATCTGCATCGGAATCGGCGTATCCATTGGCTTGGACCTCACACAATAATAAATCCAACACCGGCACTCGGCTTCGCACTTACAGTGGCCGGGCGCTGATGACGACAGAAGCAGCAGCAGCAACACAGGGGCAGTAGCAGCAGCGGCAGCGACGTCGACCGACTGATTTTTGATTTAAGAAGAAAAGGAGAAAAAAACAAATTACAAACTGTTCGCAGCTCTCATTTATTTGCCGCACTCCGAGGCGTTCACAACGTTCAAAAGTTAGCGCGCTCGAGCTGAAGGCCCGAAGACGTCGGCAAAGCAGTGCGAGGAAATTTAAATACGAACGCGAAAAGTGTAGATTTTTAAGCAACCATAAAAGTGACAGAACGTGCGCATACCATTAAGCATAAATTCCATAATTTATGCAAGTAAACAAACGAGGAACCATCGGGGAAAAACAATCATCATCTTCGCTTCAAGGACACTTGAGCAATAAATTTACAATCAGCAAAAACAATTAAAGAAACTACGCAATAAAACGGCAGCTGCAGTTGCAACCATTTAAAGTGAGTGCGATTAGAATAAAAATGCAAAACCGTTTGGCCATAGAACGTTGAATCATTTGCATTCTCATTAATAAGTATATAATTGCTCTCCGTCCGCATCAAGTTCGTTGCCTAGGTCTTTCGTCTGACACGAGTTCGCCGCCCAAGTCTTTCGTCTTTCACCTGCCGGCTAGCAGCCAGCGGCCAGCGGAGAGCGTGATATGATTAATCACATCCACACATCCCGCATCATCGGCAGATGAGGCCTCCCATTATGCGGCGGCCCAGGCGCCGAACGAAAACGACCTTGGCAACGATGTTGATACAAGCGGCGCGACATATTAAAAAAAAAGGCCTTAGATAATTGAAGTCAGTGAGTGGACAAATTAAATGAAGTTTTCAAGTTTCTGGTTCCTGAACTGTGTGAACTGCGGCAAGCCATTAGGCATCGCAGAGCCACCGGAGCAATTAAACTGTAATGAGCCCAAGTGTGGTATATACGTATGTATTTCTGGCATTTCGCATTTTGTTTTATGTTCTTTTATCACCGGAATCACCTATCATATATCATGCGGGGCCCGTGATCAGTCAACAAAGCAAATTCAAACTTTCTGCAATTTATCTTAGATAAGTTTTCTGGGGCTTTGTCGGTATTACTATTTTAGTCTCAAGTTTGTAACACATTAAGAAGACATAAAACTTCTGATTGCAATTAGTATAAATATAAATCCAGGAAAAGAACGTAACTAAACAAACATATATGTACATATGTATGTACATATGTATATTCTTGAGAAACATTACCAGGCGAGGCAGTCTAGACCTGTTTCTATGCAATTAACTTGCTAAGTAGCCTTTAATAAGAGCTTGCAAATATCTAAATCGCCTTAAATTATTATTGAAAAGGTTCTGAAGATTATTTTCCGTATAGGTCACGAATATCTTATAACTGCTATAGAAACAATAGGGTATTTTCCGTTACAACTTTGATATTTCTTTAATCTGTACAAAATATTTCATTCTAGTTTGACAACTGCTTACGTGGTCATAGATCTTATGAAAGGGTATCATGACTTCGGCTTTGTCTTTCTTGTTTCCATTTTGTAAGGTGTAACCAAAAGAGGGCGCCACCGAACAAATCGCTGCAGGCAATTATTTCAGACACTAAAATTAAACAAATGTCTATATTGGTGGAAAAAAATAATATGCTTAAGCGATTTGCATACCGCCGACAACATGTTGAGGCGGGGGGCGAATCGCCAACGCCCCTAGTTAGTTCCTGAAATCATGTCGAGACTCTGACTCTTGTTTTGCTCCGAGCCTATGCGATCCGATCACAATCGATGCTGCGCGCCGGCTTTTTCGGATGTGCTGCTGCGGCGATCAATTTATTTTTACAGGCTCATTAATCACTGAAGCGTTGAAATCTGCGCCGCCAGATGGCGCTCGACGCGCTCATTAGCGTAATTGCTCTGCCGACTCTCTGTCGGCGTAGCTTTGATTAGCGTGCATTAAATGCTTTCATTTAAATCAAATCGAAACGAAAATTATCTGGTGCCGTGTGTGTGTGTGTGTGTGAGGGGGAACGTGAGAAACTTTACCATGTAAAGGCGAAACATTTTGCGCTTTGATGCGCACAGACAATTTATTTGTTATTAAATTATTCGGCTTTGGCATGTGACTTGCAGAAAATGGCATTGCCCATTATTATTATTATTGCGAGCATCGAGTTCGCCACTCCGGCTGCCACCCCATCGATCAAAGCCTTGGACAATCGGGCAACCGTCTCCCGTCGAGTGGGGCGTGGGTGGTGGCAATAGGCACTCAACACTCGACTTTCGATGCCTCTCACCTTGACACCCTCTCACCTCTCACGCATCGCGATAGCCACATTTATCGATTGAAAAATAGTTTCCATTCCAGATAAGATTTTCAATGGCATTGACTGGAATTCGATTTATTTTTGAGTAACGAAATAACGACATAAAAAAAAGTTTAAGGTATTGTCTTCTCCTTAAATTATAAATACGTGATGTTGATGTCATAAATGCAATTAAATGAAAGTAATTTTATTCTCCATTATAATGCATTCCTATAAAATGATCATTCCGGATTTCAGAGACAAAGGTGCTACAGACTCTACTGTCTTTATTTATTGCTAGGTTCCGTTTGTTATTGTTAATTTTAATTAGAAATGAAAACAATAAATCATTTATTATTAACAGCAGTAATTACTTTCCAATATCATAACTAAAATCTGAAAATCCCACTCTATGACCTTTTTCAGAATGTCTCCACTGATTTCCTTGGCATCCATACTCATTTTAGCCAATTTGGTGGCAGCTCGACCATATTCATATGGCCCAAGGTCGGAGGCTGCGGCGCCGCCCACCAGGCTGAGCAATCGCATTGTGGTGCAATCCCCGTCTCTGGACAACCTGTACATGGACTATGTGGTCACCTCGAAGCCGCTGAACCTGCGAAAATACAACAAAAACGGCAGTAAGACGAAAAAAACGAAAAAGGATTCGAAAATCTATTACATCCCCGTACCCCCACTGCCCTTTCGCCACATACCCGGCATTGGTCTGGACTATCAGCCCATGAAAATCAATCCCATTCTGCCGGAAGCGGAGGCAACAATGCCACCAACGACCACGCTACGTCCGACGACGACATCGAAACCTGACTGGGACCACCGGAATCCCAGCAAGGTGCTGCGGGTGCAGCACCACAAGGACTACTACTTCAACGGTCGCCCACACCGGCTGCAGGTGGCCCATGCCGGACCCAAGTCCAGGCTGACGGCCTCCAACCTGAAGTCAAACTTCTACTATAACAAAAACATTATTTATTAATAACTTTAGTATAGTTTAGCAAAACAAATAAAAAAACAAGAAAAAAAAACCGACAATTGCTTTGTTTTGAGTTCGGTAAGCGAATACTTTTATTTGTTAAGCTGCTGTGGAGAGGGGAAATGGCCAAACCTTTCAACTGGATCGCGTTTCCTATTAGCCGAATTGACAAATCCACCGGAATTGGGTCAAAATCGAAAAACGAAAGATCTCGAGAGAAGGGGGCGCCAAGAGCGTGCAGCCATTAACTTTGATGATATCTGTATGGGTCATGATATAATAGTTAAGCATCATTATTAAAGACGACGGCTTCCGCATCGGTAGCATCGGTAGCATCACTCGAAATCATCTTCACGTGTGGCCCGGCCATCTTTCCAAGCCATTTAGTAAAAGTAATTACTGTCACCGTTGTCTCTCCGATGCCCCAGAGTTGTGCAATAAATAATAATAAATAATATGGCCATTAAATGTGGCAGATCGAAGTGGGTTCATCGAAGTGACCGAATTCGGGGCAATTAGAAAATAGTTAAGAGGTACATATGTAAATGTGTTGGAAATGCCCAATGAAGTTTGTGGAGCAAATTAGATGATGGGAAGCTTTCACCCCGTGGAAATCCAGTGCGAATGCGTGAGAAAACTGAAATACAGTCAAGCTTAGAGAACGGGAATTTGGCAAAGTGCAAGTAGTACAGCGTTTACTTGTGGAAATTATTCAAATCTGATTAATTAGGTACTATTATTTAGTTCAAAATTAGTTCTAGCCTTACGATATTTTTATTTATTTTTAAACAACATTTTCAATATTTGGTTTTCTCACTTAATAAATACTTTCCGAGCTCTACTGTGCTCGCACCCAAGAAATTAAGGGCAATATGGGCTTTTTTGGCCCACAACCCGTTGCCACAACAGGGCGCCTAGCAGCGGCCTCCAACTTTATTGAACAAATTCGTGGGTCCCGCCCATGGCCACTCTTTTCGAGACTCTGTAGCCTCAGCAGGCGGTGCATAGCTTCAATTTTGAATTACTTAGACTGGAAACAATTGACCTTCCACCCCTCTCATTCGGCCAGTGCTAAAAATATATTTTGTGAAGCAAGATGAATGCCGAGGAGCGACCCCCGGCATTTGTGTGCAACGTTCAGCTGAATGTGGAGCCGTGCGAGCGGCCCAGGCTTCCACCTGAATGTCCTCCGCCCATCGATTCGCACAGCACGGAGTCCGATATGCAGCACTCGGAGGAGTGCTGCGTGGAGCTGGAGAACGTCACGGTCAAGTTCCGGCTGTCCGACTCGGACATGGTGGCCCAGGTGTATCCCAACTGCATGACCCTGGCCGACGTAAAGCAGGACATCGCTCGCAAATTTGAGGTGGACCCTAAAGTGCTGGTGCTTCTGCAGGATGGTAACGTGATCTGCGACAGTCTACCCATAAACTCCACTGCCCTGGATGAGTTCGGGATCCATGAGTTCCAGTTGGATCTGCAAAGCAACGACAGTCAGACCTCGCTTCCCAAGTTGGACCTGGAAATCTACTACGAGTGAGTATACATTCCTGCAGGTGGTGGGTGCGCAACTACTCTCTTCTATACCTAGCAAGCACCGGCTGGCGGACTTCATTACTGTTCACATCCCCGGCGAGGACACCCAGGATGGCCAGCCCAAGAATGTGGTGGTGGAGATTGAGAATGCGGCAATCGTCAAGCCGTTTCTGTGCGGCTACCGGGACAAGGTTAGCGGCAAGGAGTATCTGGATGCCTTCACCCAGACAGGGCCCTATTTTGACAAGATCAAGTACAGGAAGTACAAGTCCAGGGATACGCAGACATGGGAACCGAAGGAAAAGATTCTGGTAAGTCGGGGAAACAGTTCTTCGGTGGACTCACAATTGAAACGCATTCCTTCTGCAGAACACGGCCCACGAGCAGTCTGTACAATGCCATCTGGATGGCATCAACATCCTGTATGTGTCCGCGGCCAATGATTTCACCATTATACCTGGAAAGTACCAGACTTTTGCCCAGAAGGAGCGGGCAGAGCGGAAGCTCGAAAAAATTCTTGTCATTCAGCGCAACTGGAGACGCTGGATCCTATGGAAATACATTCACAAGCGAGCCGCAGAATATCGGTGGGTGGGCCAAAGAATGAAAAGTACTTTGTTCTGCTAATAAGGAACCCATTTCCAGTCGCCTTGTGCAGAATCGCGAGCAGGAGGATGAGCGGTACGAGAAATGCGTCGAGCAGCGCGTGGAACGGCACCGGGTGGTCAAGCAGTTCCCCCGCAACAAGGACGACTTCGATCTGCTCTTCGCAGAGGTGGCGCGCTGGAAGAAAGCCGAGCTAAAGCGGATTACGGCCAACTATGAGGGCCCCGCCCGCATCGCCGAGGTGAACATCTTGCTGGACAAGGAGATTCAGCTGCTGAACGGAGTGGAGCGACAGCGAAATCTGGTCTACAAGTCCATGGAGGAGTTTCGCAAGGATCAGCTGCTGAAGGAGATGGGCAAGCCGATTGAGTGGATCGGCTACAAAGACTCGAAGATCCACATGGACCTCTTAAGCACGCAACGAGTGCGCTTCCTCACCGATATCTACAAGGACATGCGTAAGCCGCGCAACAAGGAGGATCGCCTGGATTTCATTCGCCAAGTTATGGCTGTGCTCACCGAGGAGACGTGTTATCCAAACTTTCCTGAGGTAAGTCGAGGTTAAATCACTTCCCATCTTTTATGTAATTATGAAGAATTTGGGTTAAAAAAATTCCAGCTCTTTGATCTATTTGATCGCGAGAAGAATCTGCTGTTATACGCCAAGTCAATTGATGTAGAAATTCTGCGCAAGCGCCAGACCATCCTCTTCTTTGACCTAATCAAGTTCCAGAAGGACAAGCCCAAGAAGAGTGAGTACTTATCCCGCGATTTTGAGAGCTCCTCTAAGATGTCTTTCCCCCAGGAACGCCCTCGCGCATGTGCATCGTCTGCAAGAAAGTGAAGACATTTGCCGAGTTCGCCATTCGTACACGCCAGAGCCACGTGGATACCTGCAAGCACTGCTACTATCTTAAGGTGGGTTAGGCAGAGTCCTCAGTTTGATTAATCTACAATCTGATGCCCACCGACAGCTGACTGCCACAGAGAACACGGTGTACCAGTCCATCCTGCGGTGCATTCATCGGGATGAGCGCAAACGCAAGTGCACCACATCGTTCGCCTTTGTGATGCAGTCGGACGATGTGCGTCACATCATCGACAAGATATGGCATGGACATTCGGCCCTCAGCAAGTCGGAGAATCTTAGTGAGCTGAGGTAGGTTCCCCAATACCAATGCACACCCTTTGCTTGCTTAGGATACAACTCTCCTTCGACAGATTGCCACGTTGGAACAAGAGCGATGACTGGGCACCGTGGAACTGCATTTGCCTGACGGAGCGCGAGTCAAGGGATCATTACAAGATTGAAGAAATCGAAAAAGTGTACGATTCCAAGTTCATATTGCATATCAGCAATCTGCACATGCTGGCCCGCAGCCTGTTCCATACGTTGGCTGCCGTGGCCATCGAATTCCAGGAGACGGGCCAGTGGTGGAGGGTGGGCATGAACAAGCAACGCACAAGTCAGCTCGACGCCGTTTAACACCTTCTTCAATCATCGGTCGCTTAAATTACGGGTCTGCGTGCACTAAATGTTTGCTTCTAAAATCGACACACTCAGACATTTGGGTTTAGCATGTAATTCAGCGCCTAATTTTACATTTACAAAATTTAAACAATTCAAATGTTGATCAAACATTACAAGGAAAATGATAAAAACTACAATTGCAATTATTTGCTACTCGCAATCGCCTTGAACTTCGCCTCCAAATACTGAACGCGCTTCAGTAGCTTGTCACTGGTGCTGAACTCATTGTAGGGTACGGGAATAACATGGTAGCCACTCTTCTCCAGCAAGTCAAATGTCAGATTCGTAACGCCGCTGGCACTGCGATGCGTTCCGTGGCAAATGTCATGGAAATCGATGACCATCAACGCCACCCTGAAAGGGGAAACTATGAATGAACCTGAGGTCCAACGCATCTCTACTGCAATCAATCAAACCTAATGGCTTTGGGATTTTCCTTATCCAGGGGCAGGGGATTTCTATTAGCATCAAAGTGGCACAGAGCATCTAAAATGGCGAACTTAGTTATCGTAAAGTACAAATTCTGTTATTCAGAGGACTTTCGTTACCTATGAGGAAGCCCATTTTACTGTCCACTAAGCTCTGGACATGATTGCTGGCAGGTAGCAGACTTTTGAGAGCATCCAACATACCAGTGACTAGCACCTGCTTAGCCTTGGGATGGGCTATGGGCACCTGAAAGGCAGGACTGTCGGCGGTCAGCAGTGGTCCTTTGTAATCGGTGGCCAACAGCTGCGCATAGCTGTTCAGGTTGAGTAAACGCATTTTGGATGTTGCAGTAACGCCCGACTTGTCCTTTTGCAACAGCTCAAGGAATTCCACACTAAAAAGGTAAAAAATGTGATAAAATCACCTCTATTTCAAAGATTTCTTGAAAAGAACTGACCTTAAAACCGAAGCCAGGTGACTGTCTTCTACCAGACCAAGCATTGTGAGTGACCACACAAAGTTCAGCCATTCGGATTGCTTAGTGAAGTCCTCGCGGACAATTGATTTTACCAGCTTGCCGCTTACATCTTCTAGCTGGGTGCTTTTAAAGTTCAACAAGGCCGATGTGAGGAAGTAGGCGCTGAGATCTTGCGGCCGGCAGATTTCACTGTTTTTAAGCAGCCACTGTGTCAGCGATTCCAAGATGTCTACAATGAAAGGTTATAAATAAATGAAACGGTATATATTCGAGGATATCTAGATAGCTCACCCAAATCCCGGTATCGCAGAATACCCAGACTGGTTAGAATGGATCCTACAACGGCTGATCTTTCAGCATTCTTTGGCAGCGCCGCCTGCACATCCGCACACACCTTGGCGCCCAGCACAGAGTCCTGGAAGTTAAGCGTGGCCATGGCGTACAGCACATCTGCCGACTGCTTCAGATCCAGTGTCTCCGCGGCACTGCTGATGTTAAAGGCCAGGGACCGCAGCAGGGGAGTGCTGCGCCGCTTGCGCTGAGCCAGCGTGCTCATCACCTTTACCATCTGCGGCAGACTGATGCTGGCTATCAGCTTGGCCGCCTCATCGTCGCCAGCTACACCCAAAACCGTGTTCAAATCGTCCGTGCGGAAGCCGGAAATCCGTTTGGCAGCAGCTCCACTGCTGTCGCCGGTAACTTTGCCATTGGCAGCGGTACCATTATTCTTGGGAACCGTCCGCCCCAACATGCGGCAGATGCGCAGGAACCTCGTATCGTTCTCGAACTCTGATATCTTCACCCGGTCGACGCTGCTCCACTCGGCCAGAATGGAGACAATTCTTAGGGCATGCTTCCGAGAGAACGCGCTGTTGTTCTCAGTTATGGCTAGCAGTCCGTTGACCGTCTTGGCATTCACTATGCGGTCATCGATGTTATTAGTGGTGGCGGTCTTCTTCTCATCCTTAGGGTTGTCGTTCCGCAGCGACTCGAACGCAGCGGCGACCATTTGACCTAAGAAAGGTTTCATGTTAATGCAATATACATATAAATCTTATAGGAGGATCTACATACCCTTGGGCTTTTTGGCCGCCGCCTCAGTTGCCGGCGTGCGTGCTTCCGGCTCGACAGCATCCGTCGCCAAACCGTTGGTGGCCAGAGAAACGCCTGCCGCCCGTACGTTACTGCTGTATGCCGCCCGGCGGTACAGCTGGGTGACAATGCTGCCGGCGAATCGTTGCAGTCCCAACATTTTCAGTCAATCTTCAACTCACGCTGCAAGAAACCACAGAAGTTTACATAACCTTTTTGTTTACATATTTTGCGGCGAAACTGGAGATCTCAGAATATACCAAGGCAGCAGCAATTAAGTTATTGTATAGTAATTAATAGTTCCCTCTAAATCAAGACAGTTTCATTTATTATTTCCATTAATTAAGCAAACTTTCCTATTTAACGTTGAGAACTTACAGATGACGGCAGCGGGCAGCTGATGCTAGTGTTGCGGAACATCTGCGGACCGAGTCGTGCAATGACGTTTTAAAGCACTAAAGCCCCCAATTTTGGTATCAACTTTACGGAGTCGTACGAAGACGAAAGAACAAACTACTATAAAAATACCAAATGGCGCGAGGACATACTTTTAGTATTTCGCGAGCGGGGCTTAATATTTTAATAAAAAAAATATTGTCCACTTTTTGCCCCTCGCTCTCTTTTAAAGTTTTTGTCGGATATGGGGTTTGAATTTGGGTGGGTTTGGATTTGGGGGTGTTTTAGCTATCTAGTGTTGCTGGATGTAGCCTAAATAAATTTTATTTACAGAACTAGTTGCGTAGAACAAAAAAATAAACGTGAAACCCGGAGCCCGCGTGTATATACAAGTGAACTTTTAAAAATAATTTAATCGAACGGTCAGTATCTGCGAAGTGCCCTCCCTAATCGATACTTCGGCTATCGAGCTATCGATATGAGTATCGAAGAACAGACCGGACAGCTCACCAAAAAAAAATTGCTGCTGTGATTTCGTTTTAAAATTTTGGTTTAACTTTTTCGATTTTTGTTTACGGCTAGCGCGGGTGCGACTAGCACAAAGGTCAACTTCAGTGGCCAATTTCCATGCAAAAGAGCAGTGCGGTGACACGAGCAAAGGCAAAAACAAAAACGGCACGCCAAGTAAAAACGAGTTCGAGTTGTTGTAGTTGGATTTTCCAGCCACCGTTCGTCGAGATTGTCTGAAAAATTCCGTAGCATTCGATTGCTCCAAAATGGTTGATAAGTTCATAAGCATGTGGAAAGTGCGCGAATTGGCGGACAAGGTGTAAGTAGCCAAAGAATGAGTGTAGATAGCTCTCCGTCTGTATGTACCACCAGATTCCCCGTCGAATCAAGTGAATGTTGTGGCCTCTCTCCCACGCCCCGAAATTCTACAATTTCCCGCCACGCCCCCTCCTCCAGACAGGTGTTAATAGTTGGTTTCCGTGCCCCAGTCCCAGATTATTCACGGAGCGGATCCATTAGCTTGAATCCGCTGCATTCGGTGGCTGGATTATGGACGCTTTTGTTGCTGCTTTCAAGGTTGTTCACAGCTCTGAACGAGCTTTACTCACACACAGCCGCATTCCGATACCCCGATGCCCCGACAGCCATATCCGAACGCAGGGGTGTGAGTAGTGGTGTGAGCGTGAGTGGGGGTTTATCAAGAAACAATTTGTTTGCTTTCGGCTGCGACTGCCCAAATATAACAAAATGTTCCACCTGTGTTAACACTTCCAGCCACATCGACAAGCTAACTGGCTAGCTGGCTTTCCAGTGAAATTTGTGTTTCTGTTTTGTTATTAATTACGGGCGCCCCTTTCACCACCACCAGCCCCTAATATGCCTGGCTATAGTTTCGTCTATGGCTAATCGGGTGCACAGTTCTCTTGGATAGTTATCGGGTGGAGTTCCAGGTCTCTCTTCCAGGCAGACGGAACACTTTTCCTGTGTCTTATCTCTTCTTGATAAGGGAAACTGGCCCAGTTGCGACAATTGGCACTTGCCGTCGCTCTTCCGTCATCATCACGTTTCGAACGTAGCAGTTAAGATTGCTGCTCGCTTTTTATTTATTTATCTCTATCTGAGCATTATAAAGCAGTATTGTTCTCACACATCGTTTATTTAAAGATACTACCTCTGATTAACAAGGAAAATCGCTTGGTATCGAGCTTTACGAATAATATTAAATTAAAGCTCAAGGAAAATAGGCCTTATCTAGCTTTTCTAGATCGGCTAGTTACGTAGAAGTCCAAATAAATAAACAATAGTTATGTTGTTAAATGTGTGTTTTATACATTTAAAGCTAAACATTTGCTTTTTATAAAAAACTATATTTTATAGTTTTAAAACTATTTATAAGACGTTTTCTGTTCGGTTTTGATGTTTAAATTAATATTAGTAACTCGTTTTTAGATTTTATACTAAGTTAAAGACCGATCCCATCTATTTTACAGCACCAATGTCGTGATGAACTACACGGAGACGGAGGGCAAGGTGCGGGAGGCCACCAACGATGATCCCTGGGGTCCCACTGGGCCACTGATGCAGGAGCTGGCCTACGCCACCTTCTCCTACGAGACATTCCCAGAGGTGATGTCCATGCTGTGGAAGCGCATGCTGCAGGACAACAAAACCAACTGGCGTCGCACCTACAAGGTGACATTCAAGACCCCAATCGTAATGCAACGTTTTCTCATTACAATTCCTCATGTTGATTCCAGAGCCTCCTTCTGCTTAACTATTTGGTGCGGAACGGGTCCGAGCGGGTGGTAACCTCCTCCAGGGAGCACATCTACGATCTGCGCTCGCTGGAGAACTACACGTTCACCGACGAGGGCGGCAAGGATCAGGGTATTAACGTTAGGCATAAGGTACGAGAGCTTATAGACTTCATTCAGGACGACGATCGGTTGCGCGAGGAGCGCAAGAAGGCGAAGAAGAACAAGGACAAGTACATCGGCATGAGCAGCGATGCGATGGGCATGCGAAGTGGCGGCTACAGTGGCTACAGTGGCGGCGGCGGTGGTGGTGGCAGTGGCAGTGGAGGCTACAACGATGGCGGAGACTACCGGTCCAGTCGCGGAGACAATTGGTGTAAGTGAAAGGGAAAAAGAAAGGAATGTTTTAAACTGACTAAGCTTATTTATCGATTTTCATGGCAGACTCCGACAAGAACAACGACAAGGATCGGTACGAGGATGATGATACTCACTACGATGGAGAGCGCGAGGGATCCGACAGCGACTCCCCCAGTCCGAGGTGAGTGTTTCGATAAAAGCGACTAGCAGGCAAGGACAGGCACAATAATTATCTATTCCTTACCTCTCAACACAGGCGTAACTACCGCTACAATGACCGAGCGAGTCCCGCCGAGGTGGCCAGCGAGGCGAAGCCCTCCAGCCTCAACATGAATATCCGATCGAAAACTGTCAGCTCGCCGGTGTCAAAGCAGCCGACGACGTCGTCAGCGGCTGCTACTAAGCCAGCGCAGTCGCAGAAGAAAATCGATCTTGGTGCGGCGGCCAGCTTTGGAAAGCCAGCGCCCGGCGGTGCTGCCGGCATCCACTCGCCAACGCACCGTGATACACCCACCAGCGTGGACCTGATGGGCGGCAGCTCACCCGCCACCTCCAAGGCTAACAATAATACGCAAAGCAATAGCAATGATCTGCTGGATGATCTGTTCAAGACCTGCTCCCCATCGCCAACGCAGGAGAAGACCCTGAACAGCGCCGCAGTGGCTGTGGATGACGATGATGACTTTAATCCGCGGGCTGGCGACGGTAGCCATCAGGAGTTCGGTGACTTTGCCTCAGCTTTTGGTGGTAATGCGGGAGGAGCAACCAGCGAGCCGCCATCAACGGGCCTAATCCCAACGGCCACCAACGATGAGTTCGCCGACTTTGCTGCTTTCGAAGGCTCGACTACGTCGACATCGGCTCTGGATGGGAACCTGCTGAAGACGGCCACGCCGGCCAATGACTCCTTCGACCTGTTCAACGCTGCTCCTACACCGACGACGGCGGCGTCGGCAACCACGGCCACGGATCTCCTGGCGGGCCTGGGCGATCTGTCCATACACCAAAGCATGCCAATGGGTGAGTAGCAACTCGCTTAGATTAGTGTTAGCCTCGGTTTAGGCCTAAGATTAGTTATAGATATAGAGTAATTGTTTTGGCTTCAGTCACTTCATGCTGTATTTAGGAACCGCTGCATGACGGCGCGCCTCCCGAGCTTGACTAGAGCCACCTATCTCTACCTCGAGCTCCCCTCGTCCACACACACTCTCACCCTCTCTTCACACACACATAAACGGCAACATATTCCAATCGGATGCACACCTTCTCTTCTCATTCTCTCTCGCAGCTGTCGAAGAGCAGTTGGTGGCATCCGCCGTTGGTAACGACTTGGTGGCGCCTTCTGAATCAGTGCGTCTGGCGTTGGTCAAGGCACAGAAGCAGCTGGGCGCCTTGGAGCAAGTCCAGAGCGCTGCCTCGGCCAACCAGGTGGCAGTCATACTTAAGGAGCTGCAGCATTCAAATGCCCTGCCTGGCTTCACCACACCGGAGCAGTTGGTGGGCCTTGATCGTCAGTCATGCGACTGGAGTTCGCTGGCCAACGGGGAGTACGCCTCGCTGCTGAGCCAAATGGCCGAGCTTTTCAGTCAGGATTGGCCAGAACCGTCGAGGGATGTGGACGTAATGAATCTGTTTAAGCTCGATCATAGCTTTGACTATATATTAGTCGCCTTCGAGACACTACAGCGGGGATTGGTTAAGTTTCCGGGCACAGTTACCTCCTTGCTGGGGGATTTGCTTAAAGATGACTGCCTGGTTTCCATTGCCCTGCTGCAGATCTGCCGACAGAGGGGCTCCCTGATGCAACGATTTGCTCGGACTATCAATGTTATGCCGGAGAGACGGTTGGAGGAGCTGGATGCCCAGGTGAAGGAGTTCTTTCAACTGCTCGTCGGCCTGCCCGCCCAAGTGGGCAATCGGCTGGGTCGCCAGCTGCCGCAAATGTTTGCTCCTGTTCCCTATCAGCAGCTCCTTTTGCGTCAGTGGCTGAAATCCTTGCATTTTCTGCTCCAGTGCGAGGATGGCGAGGAATCCTTCGATCTACTACCTCACTCTTGGTTCTTGTCACAGCTTATGAGCCTACAGTACGATGTCCCAACTCTGGAGGGTTTCCTGCGAGTGCTTAAGGATTACGCGGTGCCAGCCAGAGGAAGGAAGCTGGTGCAAGCCGTCATGATGCACCTGGATCCGGCATCTTGCCTAAAGACCGTCCAATCGGCGCTCTCGTCCGAACTGAATCTCTACGTGCTGCTGGGACCAACTGCTTTGAAGGCCCCGCACTGGAATCACTGTCTGTTGCAAAAGTTACCCCTACAGAGGACGCCGGTGGAAAACAAGCAGATTAAGGGGCTGACGAGTTACCTTAATGTATCTGCGCCTGCTCAATTGCAGGTGCTCTTCAACCAGTTGCTGGGCATATGGTCCAAGCGCATTTCGCTGCATAAGCTGAGCAGCCAGGAGCACTTGGCCATATCCAAGTTCCTCGTGTTGGCTGGCAAGTGCCTCTTTCGAGGCTTGGATGTTGAATTGGAGAGCAAGCGTCAGCTCCACGACGGACTCAGCAACCATTTGCAGTCCCCAGACTCGGTGCAGCGTCATGTGGGAATGAAGACAGTGGAGCTGCTGTTCAACTTTATGGCTTTGCCGGATACCAAAGAGGAGGATCGACTTCGATTCGATTACGGTTCCATGAAGGGGACATTACAGTGGCACATCTTCGAGGAGTTGGACGATTTGGCGCAGTTTGAATGTCCCAGCAAGTCGACTTTGGACGAGAAGACCGATAAAGAGCTAATGAAACAGTTGGAATCCCATCTCGCTGAATTTATGGTCAGCTCTGAGGAGGTGAAGCAACAGACTCGCCCCGAAATCGTTACAAATAAAAAGTCCACTGCCAAGATTGAAAATCTCCATATGCAGCTGGACTCGGACGATGACGAGCCTCTGGATGAGGATGATGACGACCTGAGGCCCTATGATATGTCCAACGACATAACCAGTACCCTCGAGCAGCGTCCGAAGTTCTTGCTGGACTTGCTGCACCTCCTTCGCACGAAGGTGGAAAACTATCAGGTCTTTGAGGGTGCTATAGTCACAGCGGAGTCTCTCATTCGTGGCCAGCTCGCCCGGCACGATGCACAGCTAGCGCTGGATTTGCTGCAACTGTTCCTCACCTTGGACATGCAGTTCTACTACGAGGACTTTGAACGCACCCAGTTTCGATGTTGTGTGGCCATTTGCGTGGCCCATCCCGGCCCTTGCGCAGAGTACTTGTGCCGCCAGTTTCACACAGACAACACTCGGTATGCGGCCAATGTACGCATCCTGATTCTCCAGGTGCTGGCAGCAGCGGCCAAAGAACTTGCCGGCGACGAGAAGCAGCCAAGTGAGACGATTGACAGCCTGGATATTGTGCCTCCCGCAGCCAAGCAGCCGCGCAAGTTTCAGCTGCAGGATGAAGGAGAGAGTCCAGCAGCGCGCCTGGTGGCTGCCCAGAGGGTCATCCGAGAACGCCTGCGGGCCAAAACCAAGCGATACTTTAGCAAGCCAAAAACAGGAGATAGAGTGGAAAGAGCGAATCCCTTCCATCCGGTAGCCGGCACATTCTTCTTCAGCTTGGTGCGGGGCCAGCGGACGCGGCAGATGCTCTTCGTGAAGTATGAGGACATTGCCCACGACATAGATACCCAGCTGCTGGTTAATCTACTACACACTCTGTCCGTGCTGGTCATGTGCTCACAGAATTGTCCACTCCTGCCGACGATGACGCGCGAGGTCTTCGATCTGTGCGCCTTTGTGCGCTTCAACGCCGAAGCTCGCGTACGGGCAGCCACTCTACAGCTGATTGGCATTGCCCTGGTCACCACCCCGGGCCACGTGCTAGCCCAGCACTTTGCTGAGTCGCTAAACGAGCTGCAGCGCTGGCTGGAGGACTTCGTGCGTTCGCCCCTTGTGGGCGGAGAGACGTCGGATGAATGCCGAGATCTGGCCCAGAGTATCCTGGACACCTGCTACAAGCTATTCGATACAGCCGCAATGGAACAGGCTGCTTAGCTATAGCTAAAGTAACCCTTAAAAACTTAAGATTGATAAACGATTGTACCAAGGAATCTCTCTTTACGTTAGCTTAGGAGACATGATACTATATGTCATCCATTTTAACATTTCAGGTTTACAAACCATTTCTGAAACTATTTTTCTGTTGATTTCACTGAGACATAATTCAACGTTTATACCCAAATATTAAAACCTTTCAGAAAACCCACAAGACATACAGTCTTGAAACTCGTGTCCTTATAAACATTTCCTTTGTATGTTACCATATAATATATATTTTACCAGTTAATAACAATTATCCATAATTAGTTTATAGTTGATGAATTTTTGAAGTCCACACAAGCCATTGTATGGCAGGTATATACGGATTTATATCATTTAAACAACTTTCTTTCGTTTATTTGTTTTTCTTCCACTGCATATTTGTATTGCAATCCAAACAAAACACACACATCGGATCTAAAATAATTTCCCAAATATATATATATGTATGTACTTAAAAATGGTGAATTGAAAAGCATTTCTTAATATTCCGGGCATTGCGCCCCCGCCGCGGACGCATTAGGTAAACGAAAACCAATCAAATATACATCAGCAATAAGCGCCCTGCAATAGGCCCTTGTTATCAACGTTTCATCAAGCTAAATCTTCGATGAATTTGTCATTGATGACAGCTTAGGACCATATTAATTTCATTAGTAATTTATATGGAGTGCTATGCATGATTCACCAACAACGCCGAAGTTTTCTTGATGACCTCTTGATGAATTGTTGATGACAAGTACTGCAGGGTAGCCATAGCTCCATAGCTGTGTACGAACCTATTCTTTGACTACGTAGCTGCACTTGTCAACCTGATTTGCCGCGCAAACGCTTCCGAGTAGTGACCACCACCTCATTAGACGATCACCAAGTAGTCGCATTCACAATTCTATCGAAGCCACACACATCTAAAGCCAGCTTTTTCTGTAAACCAAATATAAACCCAATGACGAAGGCCAATAATAACGTTCCCACTGCTCTTGTTTTTCCAGACAATATGCTGCCACCCATCGCCGCCGTCACGGGCAATGATCTTCTCCAGCCGATGTCTGTTACCAACAACAATAATAATATTAATAACAATAACAATACCAATGGAAATGTTCCCGCCGCTGCGCCCGTCAATGTGGGCGCCACCTGGTCGGGCAATCTGAAAGCCGGTAACCTGAACATCGACCTGGACAACCTGTTGATGAGCAAGGCGGGAAAGTCGAATGCCCCGGCGCTATCCATGAACAGCATGAAGACGCAGAGCCCGGCCAAGTCAGCCCAATCTCCGCTAAATGTTCAGACCGGCGGTGGATTACCTGGACTGTCGCCGCTGACCAGCCCGAATCTGTTTGGGGCCCAGGCACCACAGCAAAGCATTCCACAAAACCAATCAGCATTTGCCAACTTTGGAGCGTTCCAGCAGCAGCAGCAGCATCACAGTAATAACAACAACAATAATGGCTCGTCGGCATTCGACTTGTTTCAATAATATTGCTTAGCCTAATTTTACAATACCCCTACCCCTACCCCTACGTCCACCTCTCGCTCGCCCTGAACTACTTTTCCAATTTCCACTCACAAACATTCACATTTCCTCGTTCGCTGAACTTCTATTCAGTTAGTTATATTATTTAGCCTTACCCTTGTGCTGTATAAAGTTTGCGAAGATTGCAATTTGTTGCTAAATTAATTGTTAAACAAGTGCCGTTCTTCTGTTTCTCCCACCCCCGATGCATTCTAAGGATCACACCCAATCCATTAACTCCACATCCGTCCTGAATGTCCACTCAGAGTTTGAATGTCGTAATCAAATGCAATGTAGTAGTTGAATAAATGGTTGTACTGAACGGATTTGTTAGCACAACGCACGGACGGACGGCTGAGCGATCCATCATTGAAATTGTTAAACAAAAATAAATACTACAAATAATGAAATCAAACAATTTTAGCAATAGTTAAAGTTACGCGATGTGTCTGTATATAAAAAACAATGTATGTAAAAGAAATATGAAATATAAAAGAAATTCAAAAGAGTATTTGGTCTTTATTTACATATATATATATGGGCAGTCAGTCGTATGTATGCTTGCTAGAAAGAAACCAAACGATCTACTGACGTCACCGCATAGGTAAGTGCATCGTCGCTCTTCTGTTTTCTGTTCGCCTGGTGCACGAAATGTAAGAAGCGTGTAATAGTTGTTATTGTTTCGGCAACAACAAGTTCTCAATCAGGAGTTTTCCCAGTACAAATTTATCAAATGCATGATTTCATTTACCAGGCGCCCAGAATGCATCTACTGACGTCACCGCATAGATAAGTGGCGTCGTGTGCTCTCGCGAGAGATGCTCTCTCTTTGATTTTTTTGGCCAGTCGTACGCTTGCTAGAAATAGAGCAAACGATCGACTGACGTCACCGCATATATAAGTGCATCGCTGCCCTATTGCTTTCTGTGCGCCTGTTACACGAAATGTATGAAGCGGGCAAATGTGATTGTTTTCGGCGACCACAAGTTGTAAGTCAGGAGTTTCACCAGTACAAATTTATCAAATCCATGATTTCATGTACCAGGCGCTCAGAATGCAGCAGGAGGATGATTAGCCCAGTGTAAACCTATTTTGTAACTGTATATTGCTCTCGCGAGAGCGCCTCTCTCTTTAATTTTTTTGGCCAGTAGTACGCTTGCTAGAAACAGATGAAACTATCTACTGACGTCATCGCATAGGTAGGTCATCGTTGATCTACTGCTCTCTGTTCGCCTGTTACACGAAATGTAAGAAGCGTGCAATTGTTGTTATTGTTTCGGCAACAACAAGTTTCAATCGCAGTACAAATTTATCAAATACATGATTTTATGTACCAGGCGACCAGAAGATAGCAGAAAGTAGATTCTGAAAAGTTTTCGCCTTGAATGGATAGTCGAGTCTTAAACCATG
>JAEIIG010033582.1:0-102835 GCA_018904695.1 Drosophila parvula
TCAACAAGTCAAAAAGTGATTTTAGCAACGAGTTTCGGCAGAATGCCCCACTGTGCGCCGGCGATTTGGCCGCGATTTGTGGGTGCTTCACTTTGGCAGGAAAGGCGATGAAAAAACACTTTAGTTATGAAGTTTATTTTTTTATCTAGAGCTTGGCAAATGCAGCGGAAAATCTGAGTGCACAGGTAAAAAAATTTTATAACAAATTATGGTATTGAATAAGTCAGATAAAGTTTATTTTTAAAAGGAAATAAAGCAAAGAGAGCTAAATTATTTTTTTTATAGTTCCTAACATTTCCTAACATTTTTCCTGGAAATAAAAACGAAAGTAGGAAATATCCTTTATTTTTTTTTAGTGCAGAGAAAGCTAGAAAGCATTTAGTAGTAGTTATCCTCGTAACCTTAATGGCGAAAAATAAATGTCATATAAAATATGTTATGGAGAAAATCCTTGCTTTGAGTTTTTGCACGATCAACAAAGCCATAAAGCTAACTGTCGATATGAAAGAAAATCCAAAAAAGACTTTATTAATTTTATGTTAAGTGCAAAAAAGTATTATTCACATAAAAATATAGATACAAAATCCCTAATTAAAGTGGAAAGTTTAGTTTTCTGCCAGCAAAGTTGAATGTTTATTGGAGCTCTGCCAACCACTGACCGCCGCAAGAACCATAAACGTTTTTGCCGGCTAAAAGCGCGTGCGTGCATGGCTTCCGCCATGAGCAACAAATAAACGAAAATAATAATAATAAAAAATACAAACAAACAAAAAATATTACCCCGGCTATGAAGAAAATTCATGCGAAACAGTTATAAAAAAAATAAAAGACAAAGAGCGAATGAAAAAGGCGATGAAAAACAGAAAAACTAAAGCTGCGGCCGTTGACGTTGCCGTCATCGTTGATGTGTATGTGTAATATTGAGCTTTCCGGTACAGAAACATAAAATTTTATGTACACGACCGCTGACGACGACTACGACTACGACGACGACGACGCTGACAGCGGCAACGACAACTCTAACGACAGCCAAAGCGGCAAAACGGAAAGTCGGGCGTGCAACGCTGCGTATGCGTTACATATTACAGCTGAGTGTGTTATGTGCATGTGTGTGTATGTGAGTGTATGTGTGTGTTTGTTTGCCTTAACACATTTTTCTGTCACGCAAAATAATCATTTGCAAAATCACGCCGTGTTGACAGGAGGGAAGCGGGGATTCATTGAAAGACAGCCACTAGGCCGGGTCCCCAGGCAGTTCAGAGTTTTTACACTGAGGTAAAATGATTATAGATATAGATATAGATTATAAAAGAGTGCCAAATCATCATAAGCCCATATGGAGTTATGAATAAAATTGCCGCTTTTTCTTTAAACATTTAAAATAAAATTAGTTTCCTGCTATTACAAAATTTCTAAATTGTGGAAAATTCTTTTAAAGAAAAATATTACTTTCTAGCTAATTAAAATCATTTTTTTTTTCTCGGTGTACTTGTGCTTTTATTTTCCTGTTGGGGACACACAGAAATTGCCGCTTATTATCATGTGAAAATGCCAGAAATTGAATAATGTCATTCAACAGACTGAGACAACAAGTGGAGCATAGCCCCAATTCTTCTCCTCCCCCTCCCATCTAATGGGAACGGAAGAGCTACATGCTTCACATTATCCCATTATATATGTACATATGTGTGTAGTAGTCTCCTTACCGGAGCACTCACCTTGACACGCTCCAAATAATCCTGCAGGGCACCGTATGGATCCTCGCCATCGACATCCAACAGGTCCAGGCTGTGTGCCAAATCCAGATTGTCCAAGGCGGCCAGCTCGGAGTCGGCCTTATCGACAAATTGCAGCTTATGATGAGGATGATGAAGATGATGATGATGAAGAGGATGATGAAGAGGATGCCCCTGAACGGGCGGCGTCTGTCCCAAGAATTTCTTATCAGCTGTCATGGTGTTGGCTGCATTTGCTCCCGTGGATGCAACCGCGGATGTTGCTCCTGTTGCCGCTGCTGCTGCAGTTGCAATGCTTCCGTATTGGCGAGTTCGCGGCATCGTTGCACAACCGGTGCTAAAAACGCTCGGAGCAGCGGCGGCAGCAGGAGTAGTCGGCCGGCCATCAACGTCTCCGCTGGCCGCCACATCACTTAATCCCGATTTGTAGCGCGTCGCGTCAGTGGCGATTGCTGACGTGCCGCATGTTGCTGGTGCCGCGGATGTTGCTGCTGCTGCTGCTTCTGCAACAGCAACTCCGCCTGTTGCTGGCGGCGCAGTCGCCTTGCCGTTGATAAGCGTTTGATGTTGCTGCTGTGCGTTGCTGCTGTTGCAGTTGCTGCTGCTGTTGCTGCCACTGCTAATTGCACTCTTCACATCGCCTGTCATGTTGTTTTGATTTGTATTGCCATTGCCTTGGATTTTAGTTAACTTCTTGACTTTGTCATGAGACCGCACCGACTGCTGTGGCTCTGTAAAGTTGAGAAAATCGAAGATAGTTAGGTAAAAATATAATAAATAATGAAAAATTAAAATTACATATTATTTGCATACATTAAAGGGTGATCTATAGAAAGCACATAATAGGAAAGACTCGCAACGTACGGAAAATGAAATATAATATATACTTTTATTGTAAAAATAATGTATTTATACTTAAGTATATTCTAAAAATTCCCATGACACATATAATTCATAATATAAATATATAATTCTTCTTTAATTTTTCAATGAAAACCTTCTTAATTTAATGATAAATCAAAATATATTATTGCCGCAGTAAAATTTAATTTATCTTTAAAAACTCTGGCAGTATTACTCATTGGAAAAAGTCCCTGGCTAATCTGCGCATTTTTTCGCGACTTGCGGCGCACCCCAAAAACAATTTCCCAATAAAGTCAGCCAGCTGACTGCTTGAGTCCAAATGCGCGAAAATTTTTGCGCTAATCGCTTTAAATTGTCCACCAAATGTGTGCCATTTAAATTGTCATAAATTTTGCAATATGCCTTGAACACAGACATGTGTGTGGACTTAACTCCTTTTTTTTATTAGCCATATGTGCGCGAATGTTTTAATTAATTTCGCAGTGGCGCGCCAAAAATTGCCAGCAATTATTTACATATTCGAATTTATGGCTCACACCACACTGTGGCCATTCCCCGAATATTTCCACATTATTTATCTTCAGTTTGGGTTCTATTATGGAGTTGGGGAGTCGAGCCTATAAAATTTATTTCGCTGCTAAAGTTGCAAATGTGTCACTTGGTCTGAAGAGATCGAAATCGCCTTGATATTGGTGTATGGGAAAAAATACTGGATAACTTGTTTTTAATTTCTACAAATATGGGGGGAAAATATGTAGGGGTTGTAGTTTATTTAATTTAATTAACTAATAAAATCTTATATTTTATTATAGTAAAACACAAGATAATTATATTGTATATATATGGGTTTTAATTTCCTATTGTATATATCTTAGTAATATATTATATATCAAGCTAAACATCTTCTCCATTTCCTTTCCTCAACCACTTTATCAGAAGCCAAAAAATCAATTCTCAAGCTTTAACCCACATGAATGTCAATAAATTCCCAGCAATTCGAATTGATATTCGCATAGGGGCTAAGGTTATATGAACTTTGTCAAACGGAAGAACTCCGAGGCCTCCGAACCGGCCGGCATATTGTCTCTATATCTCTATTTACGTACGTATTTTTCTTTGTATTTTCTTCCTTTTTTTTCCACCCAGTTGGCTTGCGGATAAGTGAAACGGTTTAAGAGTGACTGTTGTGGTGGTTTGCTGTTGATTTTATAGGTTTGATTTTATTTTTGTTTTTATTGCGCATGCGTGCGTTCGATTGAGTTTTTTTGATTAAAATGTCGCCGCCACCGTCGCGACTTGGCGACAGCCAATACCGAAAAAAAAACAACAGCAAGGGGTCTTTCGACTGGCTCTTTACTATACACAGTAAGAAATTACTTGTAAAAAGTACTGTGTTATTTTTCTTTTAAAATTATAAGGATACTATTCTTAGCAGTTTAATTTATTGGCAAACTCTTTTAATTAATTGTATAACATATTTGTTGTATAAATTTCGTGTTTAACTTGATTTTCTCGCCGTGCAATTCGCTTCTGCTGGTCAGAGCTTGGCATTTAAAAATTCTGAATCGCATGCGTTACACAACGGCCCGTGGCGAGCTCGTAAATCAGCTCTGCAAACGAGAGTCAGTCAGACAGCGGCCGAATATCGGACAGACACAGAGAGACAGTTGGCAACATTTTATGGGGGTCTCTCTGCCAATTGATCGTTTTGGGCCGATTGGCAGGCCGCCAGGCCAGGCCAGAGTCAGGCCTAAAAAAAAAAAAAAAATGCCAGGCCCACACTCGGCTGCACTTTTTTTCTTCTTCTTTTTTTTTCTTAACTGCATTTCAATTGTGCAACGCTAACGGTATACTTGGCCATAGGGACGCGATATTTTATTTACCGCCGTGTGGGAGACGCGTCGAAAGTTCATGGGAGGTCTTCCCCCAATTTCGATTGCGATTTTCCAGTCACCAAAACTCCGTTTTTTTTTTGGCGACACATGTGTGTGCGGTTCGGTTATTCCACAGAGAAAGAAAAACGAGATTTTTTTTTAACAAAAACTTCAGGAAATTCCATATCTAAACAAGAATTTGTAGCTCGAAGAATATATCATAATACATTTTTAGTTTTAGGAAAGAAACCACAATGTTGTGTTAGTTTATGGTGACATAATTTTGAAATTTGATCTGTTTTTTGAGAAAAGAACATATTGTGAGCACGAGTTTAAAAAACCATAATGGCAGGTCACTTTAAATAATCTTCTTTAAAATATCAAAAAACTGTTTTTAACTTGATTTTTATATTTCTGCTAACCAAGTTCAATTCTAAATTCTTTAAATGCGAAATCACGAAAACTGAATAGAAATTTAATATTAAAAACCCCTTATTGACCTTTTTTTCAGAAACTGTTAGCTTAACTCTAGAATAACAGCTTTCTACTTGATTTTTGTTATTTTAAACATTATATTCTATAAGTATAAATGCTTATTTAATTTGTAAACATTTTTAAATGCAATCTACTCTAGTGATGACCACATTTGATGACATATGCTCTCGGTTCAAATGCCAACGGAATGGCGCAATTTACTACACACTATCCACTTTACTACAGAGTTATTCTTATTTGATCTTTTATTTGAGTGCCTAATTAGTGGGTTAAAAAGAGGATATGTACATAGACGGGCCAGAAATAAAATTCGCTGCTATTGTTCTATTTGATGATTGGTCATAAATTCCTCAACTATTTTGTTCGGGAACCCGTACTCGTACTTGTGGGGCTAACAAAGAGCCGCGAAAACAAAACATTTGTACGCATTTAGCTTATTTGCTTATTTACTCGAACTCGAAATAAAATTGTTTGCTGGGTGTGTCCGCTAAATGGCCACCGTCCACCGTTCATTCATGGATGGGCGTGTGTGTGTGTGTGTGCCTTGCTGATTGATTCGCTGACTGAGGTCACTACGACGTGATTAATTGCCAATTGCCGGTTGCGCAGGGGAGGTGTCACTGTGCCTAATTGAAGACAATGCACAAAAGTACATGCTGGGAAGTGTGTATATTCCGTCTGGTCAATATTTGCCTGCAGCTTGCAATTGTTTCGTATGGCTGGGCTGGGGAGACCTACCTCAATGCATTTCATCTCGACGGCCGGGCTGGCGCGACTGGCACGGAATGAGCAAATAAATAAATAAAATGAAATAAGCACAAGTGAGCTCACCACCTCACCGCGCTCGCCAGAAGCTGTCAGCCGGGTTAAAAATGGACACTTGGACACGCGATTAGCGGGCGATGAGCAAGAGACCCAGGGAACCCATGGAACCCAGCCCATGGAAACTTCAGAGTAGAGAGAATCCCTTGCTGAGCTGACGTGTGTCGGTTCGGGACAACGTCTTCGTCTTCGTCATGCCGATCAGCACAGATCACAGGCGCCCTCAGACGCCGCTCCGACTTAAGTTTAAGTTCTCTGGACCCATTTTAAATACACTTTTCTCAAGGGTTTTATCAACTAAATTATAAGTTTGTGTTAAATATCTGTTTAAAATATTGTTTTCTCTTTGTTTCAGGTATTTTTCAATAGTGGATTTGATGGGTGAGTGTACAAATATATTAATTTCTTCTAAATATGAAATATAATTTATTTTAAACATATTTTTGAAGCTATAAATATAATCTGTATATTCTTATAAAAATCTTCAAGACTAGGGTACTTAGAAAGTCTATTTCCTGGTCTTGTTTAATTTCCAAGTTAGCTAAGGGCAGGGCTTTGGAGTTGCTAGCCTCTGGGGCTTGTGTCTCTGGGAATGACTTCGACTCTGGCGGCTTTCAAGCCTCATTTGCCTATCAAAATGATATAATACGCACTCATGACGTCGATTGCCGCGTGTGTTGTACGTGTTTCCTGTTGCGCCTTTGTCGATTTTTTGCTTTATTTTTAAACTCTTTTTTTTGTGCAAAACTGCAGTGGATATTGGGCGTGGCTCGAGTCAAATGGAGTGCACTTTACAACTGGTGACAAAAAGCTGACCGGGGAGTGTTTTTCTTTTAAGAGTTGGGGCTGCCTGCAAGCTGCGCCCAACTTAACGACTTTCCCAATTGCCAGACCTATGCAGACGCTTTAATAATAAATTTTTTTTTTACTTTATTATTAGGCACAATGACGGCCGACGGGATATTTGTCCGGGAAGTTTTTTTTATATGCCGCTTTAGTGACTTTTTATTAAGCATTGCGGCATTTAATTGATTTGTAATAGATTCGACTCTCATGCCAAAAGGTGTGCCTATATTTGTGAGTGTGCCATGTTAACGGAAACCGAAGGCTTCATGTCATGCATAATTCATTACAGAAAAATATAAACTGCAGTCGGTAAAAAATAAAGAATTAAAGAAAAAATACTGTAATGCACACGCCCTTAGCAAGCTGGCTGCTGCATTTTCTATAAATTTCCTGTACATGTCAATAATTTATTTATTGTTTTTTGTGCTGTGTTTGTTTGGTTAACAAGTATTTTAATTATTGCCTCAAATTGCCTTTAATTGATTTCAGTGAATTTGTAAGAGCGAAAATGATTCAGATGCCTGAGATTTATTCTCTGAAAAATGTAATTCAATTTTGTGTGGCATTTAATGTCTTATCGGTGGCATCGGCAATGCACATACTATTTATAATAACAGGAAATGACGGTGATCTGAGCTGGCTTCTTGATTCACGACGACCTTCGTCGGGATAGGGTAGATGAGACATTCGGAATACTCTCAGAATGAACGTTGTTTTAATTAACTAATTACTTTACTTGGCTTAGTAATGTGCCGAGAATTTTTGTTATACAAAACCTTTTATATTATAAGCGTTGTTCTCATATTAATATATTTATTTATTTATTATCAAGCAAGATCTTCTGCAGCTTCCTTTGCGGATATCAAGCTTAAATATTTTGGCAATAGATTCTTAAACATTATGTACCTTTTGATATATTTTTAATTGAAATATTGGCAAAAACTGAGCTTAGTGTGCACCTTTCCTTATTTCTTTCCTCCTTATAGTTTCCTTATTTTTGCTATATTTTATAGATTTTAAAAAACCTTTTTGTTCTCTAAAGATTACTTTGATGTTAGCGAATATTCCTCATAAAGTTACAGTTTTTTAGTAATTTTTCTCATTCCATATTAAACCTGTTATTGATCGTTATCGGATATGAGAACCGGGGATTATTTATTGTATAATCCCACAATGTCGCATTTCCTTTCATATTTCCACCGAAGAGAACCCTTGCTCCTATCAATTAATAACAATAACTGCGGCTATTAACTAGCCTCGATGAGTGTGTGACTCTGTGCCTAGCCCAAGTCCAATAGTTCCCACAATATGTGGCTGAAGTTAAAGCTGATTAAGTAAACTTACCATTTCCTGCCGTTAAGGCGGCGATGCGCTCCCTAACCGAGCGTCTGGGCTCGTCATGAGCTGCAATGTTGCTGCTGATGGTGTCGCTGTTGTTGCTGTTGCTGTTGCAGCTGTTCGGCAGCAACACATGTGTTGCTGTTGAGTCATGGCTAGGACTTCGCTTCACCATTGTCGTTTTGATCACAGTCTTAAGGCGGCTGGGCGTGGTGGGACGCGCTGCAATGCGGGGCTTAGTTGCAACCTCAGATGTTGCTGTCAATGTTGCTTTATCGCTGCTCAACACTTCTGTGGCAGCACCCACAAACTCTTCTGTTGCCGCTGCTGCTGCCGATGTTGCTGGCAGCCCACACTCGCCAGTTGCCGTTGCTGTTTCGGTCTCAGTTGCTGTCGTAATTGTCATTTTATTCTGCGACAACTTGGGTGAATCAATTTTCGAGTTGCTATTGCTGTTCGTTTGGGGCTCGGCGGTGTCGGGTAATTTACAATAATTACAGCGCAGTTGCTGGTTGTCTAGTGTATTTTCCTTATTGCTATGTTGCTCTTGCTCTTGCTGTTGGTGTTGCTGCTGTTGCAAGATAAGTCTTTGGGTTGGTTGTCGTTGCTGCTGCTGCTGCTGCTGATGCTGCTGCTGTTCATTTCCACTTGGCGGGCTCTTTGTGACAGCGCAATTTTTAGTTGCTGCTGCTGCTAGTTGAATGTTGTTGCTGCTGTTGCTGTTGCTATTGCTATTGCTGCTGCCTTTGTTGTCCTGCCGCCATTGTTCGTTCAGATTTCGTTGATTCATTAATATCAGCGCCACATTTCCGTCGTCTTCGGCGATATCATTGGCCTGATCATCATCATCCACATCTCTAGTTGTATCGGTATCTGACGCTGTCGCTTTATCTTGGCTAAGATCGTGGCTAAAATCACTGCTGCAATCTCGACGTCGCCGTGGCACATCATCAATATAAGTGAATTCGCTATCATCGACGAATATATTTCTGGCATGCAGCGTATTAACCTTCTTCGGTTGCTTTAAGTTATAACGCCTTCGCTGTGGGCAACAGCAGAACTTCACCAGCGATCGGTGAAGAGCTGGCGGCGATGTTGGCGACAATGTCGGCCGATGTGGCGTCGCCGGCGTGGCAATGTCAGCCCATTTCTCGATCAATGCCAGCTCACGAGCATTGGACATTGTCGTATAGCCATGCAGGGTGATTCTGCAAATATCAGAAAGGAGGTAAACATGAGTTAATTAAATCAAACAGTATTCAAAAACTAAAGAAGAAGCTTAGAAAATTCAAAGAAGCTTAGAAAAGGTGGAGAATCCTAAGATCTTATTTTTAGATCTATAAATATCATGTCAAAAACTTTTAAAACAAGTATAAATTGAAGAATTTATTATCTAATATTATCACTAAAAATTATTATTGTAAATATTGCACTAGAAAAGTATAATATATAGAAGGAAAGTATAGTATATAGGAAGAATAATTTATAGAAGGAATTATTACCACAATCTGAAGCTCAATCACATTTCAAGTAAATTAAAATAAGACAATGCAAATTTTCACAATAAATCACTGAGTTTTCACAGAGGATTTATTTTAATACCGCACAATGCACCTGCTTCTGATTAAAACAATAAGCGTTGCAGGTGAATATCGAAAAGGAAACCATAAATTAATTACACTCGAAAACCGAAATCAATTAGCTTTTTCACCGAAAACGTTTCCTCATTCCTGTGCCTGAGTGGCTGGAATGGAATGGAATGAATGGCCAAGACTGGACTGGAGCTCCTCCGTTGAAAGCCAATTCGCTGCGCACATCACAATCACAGCCGAGCTTGGCCAGCGACGCCATCTGTGCGTCATAGCCTCATCCACATCCACATCCACATCCACATCCAAGTCCGGCCAAAGCCGGAGCCACAACGTGTTTTAATAGCCAGCCGCTTTTTGCGCAACACTTTCCACGGGCAACGGGCACCGGGCACCGGGCACCGCCACACCACTTCTAAGTGACCGCCAAAATGTTGAGCTGCTGTTTGCAGCTTTTCTGTTTATTTCTTTCTTTCGTTTTTTTCTCTCAGCTTTTTCCCCCCTGCTTCTCTGTTTGCTGTTTGTCGGCAGAAAGCCGGCTGTCGATGCATGATTAACTGCCCGTGCAGAGCTGCAAACTGCATTTAATTGCATTCGCGATATTTTTTTGGCCGCAGGGCACTCGACAGCAGGTAGCCAAAATCTCGGAGATCTCTCACAGATTCGGGATTCCAGATTCCAGATCCCCGAGTAGCTCCCAAAATGCCGTTGTTAGACGCCCGCCCACCGGAGCGCTCAGGCTAGTCACTGGCTGCTGATTAATTTGTTGTGGCGGAAAAGTACACGGTGCAAAATATTGAATGTGGTTTTCAGTAGCTTACTCACTTAATTTTGTGAAAGAAAATAGCAGAAAGAAAATGATGATCACTTGTAATAAATGTATAATTTGCCACTTAAAAGAGCAAAAACAAAACCTACAGAACGGAAACAATAATTGCAAGTTAAAGAGCACAAAAACATAAGTTACACATTGTCACAGGCATTAAATGCGAGATAAAGGTTACAAAATATAAGTATTTATTGTTGTTTTTAGTTATATATTCTGTACAAAAGAAATAAAACAAATAACAAAAAAACAAAGCGGCTCCGGCTATTAATTTTGGTGCCCATCCATGATTTGACTCTAGACTGTCCTTAGACAAACGAATAAAACTTATAAACAAATAATAAGTTTACCATTTTAAGGATTATAAACTATAATAAATTAACAAATATAATAGTTCCTGCAAATACCAATATTTTCTTGCCGTGTCGACGGCGGAAAATGAATTTGCATATGGGCTGGTTGCGAACTCGACTAACTGCTACCTTATTGGCCAGCGGGGTTGACCTTTTGCCGTGGCCCCAGCTAAAAGCTTTTCGCCGTGAAAGTTTTGTCTTGGAAATTCCTTTCACCACACTCTTCTCTTTTTTTTTGCGGCGGAAAAGCATTTTCTGGCTGCCGCCGCCTTTCTGGACACTTTGAGTGGGGTGGGCGTGGCCGTTGTCAAACGTTTGACAAATTAATTTCAATTGTTTAATGCACACAAAAACACAAACACACACACATACGCGGGCTTATCTTCCACTTTATCTATTGGTGTTGCGGCAGAGTGAAAATAAATTAACAATAAATAATTTTAATTATTTCATGAAGATGTCAAATTACACACGCCCACGCAAAAGGCCAGGCCAGGCTCAGACCAAGCTCTGTTGGGGATTTATCTATTATTTTTTTGTTTCCCCCACTCAGGCTCAAAGAGCCTGGTCCCCGCGCGGATCAGGCCGGGTCGTATTCGGCGATCTTTGCCACTTACGGACGGCTTTTTGTTGTGTGTGGCAGCAGCAGCAGCAGCAGCAGCTTGTGGCACAGCTGCGCGCTCTCCGTATTTATGATTATTTTCCATTTTATTTTATTTATTAAATTTGTGTGTTTGCCAAAGCCCCGGGCCGCCGCCGGCACTTTTCGGGCAGCTCTAATAGGATTTGTTTGGAGGATAGGAGCTGTCCGAGTCGCTGACGTCGGACGTCACACAATTAAGCCCCCAAAACGGGGCCCGTACTCGGGCCCCTAGTTAAATTTCTCTCACCGAATCAGCTGGAGCTGCCCTATCACATTTCATCCGTGGAAATTACAAGAGAAGCTGCCAGCAGCTGGGCTACCAACGATTTGTCAAATGGCGTTTTTCGGCCATAAAAACACTGTGGGATGTGGTTCCATTGAGAGCAGATCAGGTGTAAATATAGGGTATTTTTAAGTAGATTTTTTTTAATTGTTGAAATATAAGTAAACTATAAATAAACCTTTTTCCTAAAGTAGAATATAATATCCTAACTTAATTTCACAAAGACTTATACTAATCTTTACCATGGTTTGTTATTTTTTAGGCAGTCTTGCCTGTACTCTTTATCTTGGGAAGACGAAATAAAACCTGGGAAATACCTTTATGACAATTGGATTAGTTGAGATAGCCCCATGATCTCTATGTTTTTTTTTTTTTTTTTTGGGTGTGCCTCCCTTATCTGCACGCTAATATACCCCTTTTGCAGTAATCTGGGCCTATAAAAAAAGCGATCGTAAAACGACGAAAGACATCGGAAAACATAAATTAAAAAATATGCCACAGCAGCCCCTCTGTTTTTTTTTTTTTACTCTCCCATCTGCGTAATAAATCCGAATGCGGTATGGATATATATGCTTTATTTGTGTTATTGTGATTTATGGGCATGCTCATGCCGTGCTCTTTCTCGAACGAAATTAATATTGAAAAGCTACTAAATCCAGACTTATGCATAAATTAAATGTTAAGTAGGAAGGCTGGGTTCCCGGCCACAGACTATTTTTGTGCTCCGAACACAACACAAAGGAAAAACAAGCCAACGAAAATCGAAAACAAAACAGCGAACAGCTTCTCCTCAGCTTCTGGGGGCGATTTTCTCGCATGTTTAACCCGTGATTTATGGCATCGGGTAAGCCAGTGAATAAACACAACATTTTTGCACATTTGCAATGCATTTCGATGCATTTGACATCGTAAATAACTTGCCTCCGATATATATATATAGAAATATATATAAATAAATTCATATGCGCATGCGTGGCACGTCGGTTCGATGGGGCTTTTATTTATGAAGTCTAGACTCCCGATTTGGCGTATTTATAATTAGCATACAAATACATATAGACATAGGCCCAGCTATATATAGTCGGGCAGTAACGGTAGGTAGAGTTCTATGAACTATCAGTGCCCGCCGGCAACTGTCGTCTTAGCTAATTGAGGCTGACCGCGGCTTAATGTCAGCCAGTCCGTCACTTTAGCAATCGGGCAATCGATCAATCAGTCGACCGATCACTCGACCAATCAATAAGTCAATCATATTCACAACCAATCGACAGAGTGCATACAATTTGCTGCAATTGCCATGGCTTTTCATAAGTGCATTAAACGTCGTCCCATCGTTCCGTTGCATCGAAAATGCATCCATGGCTGGGAGTGGGAAAGTTTTGCTTTTCGTCGTCGGGATTGCCGGAAAATAACATATTCGATGGATTTAAATACGCATTCGTTTTGATGCCCAGACCTTGGAAGGAAAGTTTTGCTTTTTTTTCGGAGCCCAGGGCCAGGCAATCAAGGCGACATTAGCGATCTGCCGATGGCTTCTCCAGCTGGAGATAGAGAGGTGCATTGAGAAAAATGTGTCATACATATCCCTTTTTTTTAAGTTTGTTGAATTTATATATATTTTTGTAATGTAAACAAATTATAGTTTAAGGCAGTACTTAAGACAGTATTTAACTTGAACTTGATCTTAGAATTAATTGTTAGAAATTCTCCCTAAAAGAGCGATGCCTAATGCTTTTCTTTCTTATTTTTCTCTTTTATTTTTATAGAGCTAACTTACACATTTACTTATTTAAATGCCTAATTTTTTACCAGATCATATTGCTTTAATTTGTACAAACTTCTTTAGGGTTTTTGAATTTCTTTTTTAAATTAAGAAGGACAAATATATTAAGCTTAGTATTTTTTCCCCGTGCATTTGAAGCTGTAACTAAGGCTTTTGCCAGCCGGTCAACCCGATTGCCTCGTACGCTGTCTATTAATGTTGCCCATTAACCTTTTAACCCCTCGATTGGCAGTCTTTATATTTTCGTTTTCGGCTGCAATGCGTGGTAATGACTCTCTTTCTCCGCTTTGTCTCTCGAGCGGGCACGCTCTCTTCACGCAAAAATGCGCAGAAGCCAAACGTTTTTTTTTTCGGCTTGCCAGTTTGCAGTTGGCCATTTATTATTGGCAGTGGAGCCGAATTTGTTGCCAATTTGTTGCGGCGCAAAGTTTGTCGTTTACCGCGGCGGCAACCGTCGTTTTTTTTGGGTAGCAGTCTTCCAATTAATTTCCGCATTTCCCAGACAAACTTGGCAATTAATTTTGCCGTTTGCATTTCTTCAACCTTGTTGGCCTGACCTTTTGGCTCAAGTGATTCACGCCAACGCCACACACGTCAGCTTTTTGGTCCCAGTTTCGCAGTTTTCCAGGAGACCGAAGCCATCCTAACGAGAATGGTCGGGGGGTATCCTTTATGTATGGTTTTTTATGGGTTTCTTTTTAACGTGGCTCTAAGTCGGCAATTAATCAAAGCGCCTTTGGCCACGACGGACAAATACAAATCCTTTTGTATGCACTCGCATTCGGTCGTATATGGCTAACGACTGACAACGCAAATGGCTTAAATGACAGCGGGCCGTGGTCGCGTCATGAGTCAGCCGATGGGCAACGGTAACGTAACGTTAACGTGGCCAATGCGTTCGCATCTTGGCCGTTTTTGGGCGGCTTCTCCCTCACCGGATCCTCTGCTCCCACAACTGCAACACCCCACTTGGCCAACTCGACTCGCCTGACTGACAGACTTCGCTGACAGGCGATGCCAAAGGCCAGAATCCACACAGGACAGGACAGGACAGGACGGGTCGGGACAGGACAGGCCGGAGTGAAGGCTTTTTATTGAAATTAACTTTGTTGCCCATTTGTATATCCCGCTGAGCGCATAATAAGTTTGTCAAAAATTAAACAAATAAGATTGGAATATGGGAAGGGGAAAAACAAGAGAGTTTCTTAAAATTTTGGATAATTTTTCATAAGAAGTTTTTAATAAATTTAAATAAAGTATACTGAAGCGATATTTTATAAAAATGCCTTTATTTTTAACGATATTTTGCGATTTACTTATGTGCGATTAATCGATATTTTCTTTGACATATCGGAACATTTCCGTCCCCAAAGCCGCCTACTTTGACGTTAATTAAAATGTTTTGATATTTCTAATTACGATAGGTACAACTTTATGATATTTTCGATATGATATTGAGCGTTAAGCTTTTTTCGATTTATTATATCGGAGTTTTTCCTTTGATATACATATGTATGTTCATGTCTTTTGACTTTCCTCACGACCCCTTGGCTCTAAATAAATAAAGAAACCACTCGATTTTGTTTGTGGAAAACTTGAGCCTATTTGCATAAATTTAACATTGAATAAAACTAATATAAATCAAACAATGTTGACCTCTCACATATACATTTATTTTTTATGTGCTGTAATTTAAAAAATCGAAATAATACCGGCTCGTTACACGTTTTGCAATTTGCCCGGCAGCATTATGATTTCTCAAATTCAGTTCCAGTTTTATAATTCAGGGACAAGGACAAGGACGCCTTGTGCAAATACACTCGACTTGGCAAAATGTTTGCTCTAGCAATAATTGGCGGCATTATTGACGCTTTCCGATAGCCACTCAATGCCCGGCGATTACCGGCGTAGTTTATGATCGCCTCGCCTCACCTCGCCTCACCTGTTTTCGATTGAACTTCAAATCGAAAAATTCACAAAAATTCAATTGTTGCCCCGTGATGCGTGGTCGGGGTCTTTTTGGCAAAGGCCAAGTTAATGAAAATATCATTACAGTTTAGCCCAGAGCGTAACAATAAACAGACTGGCGAGTAAAGAGCGGGGCTTGGCTCCGCTTTGCTTGGTTTATTGACACATGAAATATGATCGCTTCTTGTTGGGGAGTGTGTGGAGTATCTCACAGATTTTTTTCCTTTATTTTTCTGTATTTTTTGTTTAATTTTTTTTGTGCTCTGAGGTGCGTGCCAAGCGGGCATTATTCAAGCAGCGCTCAGCGAGTCAAGAAAGCTTTGCGCGTGCGCGTCAAAAGTGTCCAAGTCCCCGGAGCTGGATACCCTTCTCTCCGCTCCTGAACTGGTGTCAAGATTAAACGCAAAAGTGCGCAATCTTTAAGCAGTGAGAAAAAAATATATAAGAATATATTTCAACATTAAATTAAGCAAAAAAAAAACGCATTTTTCGTTGGAATTGTTTTATATTCAGTATTCAGAAATATAATCCGTTCTACAAAAGGTAATTAGAGAGAGATGAGACTTTTCAAGCTGCAACACAATTATTAATCAGTATCTATTTTTAAGCTATTATTTACCTAAGAAGAGAATTCTTTAATTATTCATTTCGTTGATATTTTTCCTTCTCCATAATATGCACAAATTCCTCACATTTTCTCTCCGTGCACAGCTTGGAACAGTGAGGCAGCCTACTGCTGTCAATTTGACAAATGCTGCTGCCTGCACGATTGTGACAGTTTTAGCGAATTCGTAATTAAGCATGCGCGCACATGCATAAATAGCATAAATATATTAAGCAAATACAAAGCCAAAAGGCACTGCCCATTTCAACGACGAATGCAATCCTCAAAGCTGCCAGCCAGGATGACAAATTGACCGAATGTTTTGGGCCGTTTGAGCCGTCGTTGGAATGTTTGCTATCGCGTTTTCTGCATTTGGTAATTAAAATAATGCACAGCAAAAAGGTGTCAAGGACTTTCGACGTCAAGTGAATTTTAAAGAGTGAGCTTTGGTGTTTAACTCGAACAGCATGTGGTGGCACGTTTTCGAGTTTTGAGCATGCGGGCTGGCACGGTGCGTATGCGCAATGTGGCCGGTAAAGAGGTGATTTAAATGCTTGAAAAATATGGTGCTGATTGGAGATAAGCTGAGGTTAGCTTTCAACCGAATACTGTTGGGTCTTAAGGTTTATATTTTCGTTTCAATGTAGATATATCTTATATATAATTCTATTTGAATTTGGTTAGAAATGAGTTTAATTTTAAAATCAAATATATTGGAAGTGTGGAAATTAAAATGAATTAAATATTTAGTTTGATACCTTCCATATTCTTTGTTTGTACAAATATTTTATAAGCTTTCATTGGAGGTCGCTATCTGAATAAATATACCATATGTTTCCTTAAATGATGTATATTATTTTCCCATTTTAAAATAGTATTTTGTTTGCTAGATACCCAGAAAATGAGTTAACCCACTTAACATTACCAGCACAACCTTGAATTTAATTGGTCTACACATTAGCCGAGTGTCAGTAATTTTCGACAACGTATTCTATTATCCATGTGACATAATTATTTTTTCAAGCCTTGTCGCCGCAATGATCTGGTTAGCATAACAGTAATGAACCGAGCCACGCCCCACAATAAATGTCAACGCGTTTTGGCACGTTCAGCTGGATTCCTATTTTGCATACTCCCTACTCCACCACACTATATAGTATTTGTATATTGTATATATACTCACAACCGGGCACGTATCTAAGCACGCGATCTGCACCGCAAAAGGCGAAACTGTTCAAAAGTATTTGCATAATTTACCTGCAAAGAAAACAACAGACACATAAATTATAAATATATTTTGCTGGCAAAAACAAAAAAAAAAGTACAGATTTTTCGTAAAAACAAAACGTATGGTAATAATATTTAAAGCGACCAGCCACACCTTTTGCAATAAATTGTGTACATTTTGCCGTCGCACACATAATAATTAAATGCACTACAAAATGAATTAAGCGCGCTGCGATGAACTGCCACGGGATGCGGAATCGAAACCGAAATCGAAAGACGTCTGCACTGCCGGCAACTTCATTGATAAATAAACGGGGGAAAATGTTTTCCCCGAAAGAGACCAACTAAAAACCCACCCAAAATGAAAAGAAAAGACGAAAAAAAAAACGTCTCTGAAAAATATGTACGCCCTATGGCGAGGCAGCTTGCTGCTGCACGAAACTTCCTGCACAATATGCAACAATTTGTTGCACGTCCGGATGTTTACAACAAAATAAACAACATATCGCGGCGCATTCAATTCCCATCAATATCAAAATCAAAATCGAACAAAAATTGTAATACCAATTCGAATTTGACTACAGAGATTCCCCATGAATATAACTTGTTACAGATTTGTTTACTCTGCGTTGGCTGGCTGCGCTTTGAACGCCCGATCAAAGTCGCCTGGTGAATTTATTATATAATCATTGGCAGGCCCGGCCATAATTGGCCGCAATCAATCAGCCAATGATTGGTGATCGGATCGGATTGAAATCGATGAAGCGCTAATCTGCCCGTTGACCCATATCCATTGCGTTCGAAAAAATAAAAAGTTCAGCGATGCAACGCGTGCGGGAGAGTGCACTGGAAAAAGAACTGGGCTGTGTTTGGCATTAAAAAAAACGGGAATTTAAATGCATTTTTGGAAATATAAAACATTATTCTAGTACGTTGTCTGGTGCTGAGCATCTTGGTTATTTCAGGTTTATCTTTACAAAATATTTCCTTTTTCCAAGTGCACTACAAAGTACAGGTGAATGCACTCGGGTTAAGTATTTTGTTTACTAATGATCGCCACAATGAAGTACCGCTAGCTGCATTTTCCGGGGCATCCAGATCTGTTTGAAGAGCCGTAATTGTTCTCTAAATTATTTGGGCGAACGACTCTCTGGTCGTGGAGGGCTTGTCGCCACCGATGTATGTATGTCTGTCTGTCTATCTGTTTGCGGCTTTTTTATGTCTGTCTGCGGCTTTGCGGGTCGTCATAATGAGGTGGCAAACGTAAATATGAACAAGGGATTCTTCTTCCATATGCCCGAGACATTTTTCGTGCTGGTCTGTGCTTCCCCCACTCAACACTGACAGCGACAAATGTTGGGTTCTTTAATGAGATTTTGGAAATCTCAATCTCCCAAGGTGTTGCACTACACTTGGAGGAAAGGGGCTGTTCTAAAGAAGGGCTTGTATTTAGGAAAGAAAAGTATATAGGATTGGAAAGCCTCTTCTTTTTATTTGCCTAAATAAATTCTAGCAGGAATATATTTTGAATTGGATATAAATAAAAATAAATCACCTCTTAAACATGTTGAATAATTCTTGAATTAACAGGAAGATCAACTAAATTTAATCAGAAAAGAAATGCGTTTAAACATCTATCTTAAATCGAAATCCAAGTGTACTTCCTTTAATAATTAATCACTGCTTTATGGGTGTGTTGCAAGCCTCTCTTATTTTCACTGTTGATTTCTTGGTCATGTAAACTCGAGTGGCCCTAATGAGCCGCCTAGGTAATGCAATGTGGTTAACCCCCTCTGAAACCATAACTCATTCTTGTCTCCTATGGCTGCGATAAAAAGCAAACACAGCTGCTGCTTGAAGCACACAATTGTTTAGACAATTATCCATTGCTGCTGCCCCAAAAAGAACTATAAACTGAAAACCGAAACTGAAACAATTTACAAATAATAATAATAGAAGAACCATTTGGCCTGGCTGCGTATTGGGGACGCCTCAATTTGTTTATTTCATTTAAATGTTTTTCTGATCGAATTTCGTAGTTTCTTGCTCTTTTTTTTTGGTCAAAAAGCGCAGCCTGCTGATAGAATTGTAACAACTGTCGCGGCATAAATAAAGCCATTATGATTTATGCCGGCCAGACGCTTTTGCGATTACGAAACTCGTTAGAATGTTGCAGCCACGGGCCAAGATGGTTTGGATGGTCTGTGGATTTGCATGTCTAGCGCCAATAATTCTAAGGCGTGCGCTGCGATGAGATGATATTCCATACAAAGTGGGACCTCCTCGTTAGCCAGCACCTCTCTCTCTCTCTCTCCGATTTCCGATTTCGACATTTGATATGGCGTGAGGCTATATTGGCAATCTTCTGTGGGCCCATCATCCATCGGTTCGGTGATTGTGAATGTGCGTGGAATTGTAAATATCTGCGATTGCAATTGCAATTAAAAGAAAGGTTGAGGATGAGGATGAGGACGAGGATGAGGACGAGGACTGCTGCCAGCTGCAAATGCAATCTGCGAGCATGGCTTTTGTGCATGTAAGCGGCGGCGCTTTTTATAAGAATCGCTTATCAAGCGTTGTTGTTGCAACTGCAAGTGGTTGTTGCTGTTGTCATTGCAGATGCAACATTCGATTGCAACAGGCAACACGCAAAAAAAAATTAAAATCAAAGAACCGAAGTGGGTAATACTCTTGTTTACAAAAAAGTATAGCAAATATTTTGAGTAAAAAAAGAGGGAAACTAAATTTACTGGAATTTGTAAACCCTAGATTTAACTGAATATATTTCCTCCCCTAAATATTTTTAATATCCTGGTAAACATAATAGAAAAATGTAAAGTACCTTTCATAGTTTTTATAGAAAACCAACGCCCAGCAAGTGAAAATCACTGTGAGTCATGGGCTCAGACGCAGAACGGCCCACAGACAAAAGCCTCATTAGGCGTGGTCTTTGGGATCTCTCTTTCTGGATCTCTTGGGTCTGGGAACTGGGGACTTGGTGAGGCTTGGGACTGCGGACTCCCAACTCCGGACTCGTTTCAATTTCAGTTTCAGCGTTGGCGTTGAAAGCGCGTCGCGCCGCGTCGCGTCGTAGCACTCCTCTTTAACTACATAGTTACAGTCATTGCAGGATCCGCACGATCATCATTATGGTGATGATCATGTTGCGCCCATAAAGCGAATTATGCCATTTGCGTAAATTATTGTCAAGTGGCCCCGGCACACTAAATCATAGAGATGCCAGGCTCCTGATGGGGGCCCAGAGATAGCTCTCGTTGGAGCTGTTTTTCACGCCAATCAAAAACATAAAACTTAACTTCTTACTCCTTCTTCGCTTGGAGAAGTGAAATCAAGAGTTCAGCGACTGAAGTGACCCACAAAATGTACGCAGCGATATTCATATTTATTTTTGCCATGGCCTATTAAAATATACAACTTTATAACTTGTTCCACTTTATATATCGTGCTTCGGGATGCCGAGCGGGACCTTAAAAAAACTTTCTTATTAAGAATTATATATGCAGCCGTAATGAAAAGCCATAAAAAATGATACCTATAAGGAGGAGCAGGAGCTGGAGCGGGATCCAGCTCCCTATTGCATTTTTTTTTTGTTGTATTCGCCATATGCATAGCGGGCTTGAAGAATTTGACCCAGAAATGGAAGTTGCAGTTGCAGTAACGCGGAAGTGCTTTTTTTTACAGCTCTTTACTGCTTCGAAGCCTGATGCTGCCTTTCAGCGGGTATAAATAAATTTAATGACTCAATTTGTAATGAGAAATGTGCTGCTCCGCGCTCGAAAGATCACTGATCAGCTCCACTTGCAGAGTTTTGTCCATAATTCCGCTTAAATTGAAGCTCCCACCGCTGGCTGCTCTGTTGGTTTTAATCAAAAGGACCATTCAGGAGAAGTCCATTTGCTTCCACTTAAATTTAAATAAATTACATAATTTGCGAAACGAGAGAGTTCTTTGTTCTGACTGAGAAATGTCCGAAAAAATTATGCAAATTCATTTCGATTCCTTAGCGTTGACATCATCCCCCGAAAAACAGGTTACAAAATTTTCTGATCATATATATTCGGAGTACACAATCCAAATTCTTTTTAAGGCATTTCGTTTACTCGTAGGCAATGGCAAAATAAAATGTACGAATATTTATGACAAGAGTGTCAATAGGCCGTAGCACACAAATGCTGTTAATTAACATTTATTGTTTGCTGATACTACAAAGAAAATAAAAAGGAAAAAATACAAATATTTAAAAACAGAGAAAGAAATAGCTACGAAAAGGGGTCTTTCTGGCCATAAAAAGCCATTCAATTTGCTGGCCATAAAACTTTATGAAGGTTTCGCATTTTGTTAGCATTGTTTGCTATTTGAAATTGGAGCTCGACCAAGCGATTTGCTAAAAGCAATGCTGATTGTATAAGTATTTCATATAATATTCGTATACTATACAAAACAAAGGAGTTCTAATCTATGGAACTGTTTTTTCTTTTTTCTTTGGCTGATAAGTTAGCAAGCTAATCAGCTCGAGTCAAATGAAGACTGGCGGACTGGTAATTAACCCAGTGCATTTTTGACCGCTGCCTGGCTGCAGAACAAATTCTTTTTTATGGCTCACAAAGCAATTTAAAGGACTGACAAACCAAATTGATATGATTGGGAGCAATGAGTTGGGCAGACTTCCTCCATCCCAGAGATGTGTCTCTTTGTCTTCTCCTCAAGGGGGATTTCTGTTGGTGGCTTCTGTTGTAAACAAACTAATTAAAACTGACACTGACAGCCGCGCCAGCGGATGACAATTTACGCAGCTGTCTGGGGCAAAGGGAGCCCTTAGCTGGAGTGTGTCTCCTCCCTTTTGTTGCAGTTTGGCTCAATTGAAATGTTGCACGCACAATTGCCCAGGCTCCAGCATTAAATGCACTTCAAAGATGCGACATTCAAATGGAGATGGTAGTGGAAAAGATATGTGGAAATGGGAGATGCAATTCCAGCTATGATCATTTAAATTAGCCGCTTACAAATTGGCAAATGAGGCATTGGCAACATGCTGCCAACAGCTGTTTGCCGGCAACAAACACACATGTTGGCCAGATTTTCAAAATAAAATACAAGGAAAAGAAAACAAAAAACCAAAACTACACTGGGGACAAAGGACTGATTTATAAGACAAAAGCAAGCTCATAATATTCTTATTTGAAGAGATTCTGAGCTATACAATATGTACAAAATAAACTCGATCGTATTTAAAAAATACACCAAGATAAAAAGAATTCTTTATTTTTATCTGCCTGCGAAAGAAACCCCACTTCCCTCATCAGTATCCATTGCTGATCGTGTTTGCAGCTGGTTCTAGTTGGGAATTATAGTGTCAAAGCAAGCCAGAAGCTGTATTTATCACAGATATTTATTCAGAAAGGAGCCATCACTTTTTTCAACAGTAAACTGTTTGTGATCGTGGTTGGAAGTACTTGTTGTGAATTAAAAAGTCAAAGTAAGCAAGAAGCTCGAGCAAAAACAAAAGGTTGCCATAAGCAAATCCCACTTACACTTTTGTTAAGAATGTTTCAACTCCAAGATAAGATATCTATAATAAAATAAAATTTATAAATTATTTTTTTTTAAATAATTCTTTCCTGTGTATTAAAATAAAACGCAGCACAACATTTATGTACACTAGCACTAGCAGCAGCAAAGTTATGACTCTTAACATGGCAAATGCAAAAATGCCAGCAATCTGTGTCCGTACACACCTATCACATCTATGAAGTTGTGATTTGTATATGTTATTTTGTGGTATGAGTGTGTGTGTGTGTGTAGTTTTGTGGTGTGAGTGTGCTGACAACGACGACAGTCAGTCTGGCAAGACATGCGAAACGTGGGCAAATAATTATATGCCGATAACTGAGCAGCTATGTAGATGTGGTTTTTTCTGGCTGCCATTGTAATTGCGGCCTATTCGGTGTTGGCTTTAAGAGTAAATGCAAATCAGCTGAGATCAGGCTTAACCCAAACAATACTTTGGGAACAAAGGCTTGGCCGAAAGCGCCGATTACTTTAGTGGAAGCTAAGCGCTAAAATAAAGCAAATATTATATTTTTGCTTAAGAGAATTGGTTGCTTAAATATTTTATTATTTATTGGCCTTACTAGCTGTGTAAATTAGTTATTTTTCCGGCTTGTGGCAGTTAGGTAACAAGTGCCTGCTGAGGGTTAACTGGAAAATTGTTACACATTTTCGTTATTGTTGTTTGTGGGTCTCGGAGCTGCACCACCGGACCGGTGACAATCATAATTTTTCATAACTCAACCGGTTTCTCGGCGCTCCCCAACTGACTGACACGTTTATGTAGCTTGCAGCATTTCTTTTATTTTTTTTTTTTGCAGTGTATGCGTGCTGCTGCACATGCGCACAAGTGTCGTCGTCGTCGTTGGCGTTGGCGTCTGAGAGCTTGGCCAAGTCCGCTGAGCTGTTGGCCAGCACCGTTGCATCGAGGCGGGCGTCGTGCTCATTGCACAAAAGAATAATGTGGCATGTGCTTCGGCCTGTAATTACCCGGAGTCAGCCTCACCTCTCCCAGAGCCGCAGCCGGATTGTGTATAGGTTGTTGTGTGTCTCGAAAACTGGCTCTCATAATTAGCCACATTTTTATTTTGTGTTTTTTTTTTGTTTGGTCGCTGTGAAGGCCCTTGGGCCAAGGCATTTTTTGTTTTGCATAAAGCGAGAGAGGTAAGGCGAGGATTAAGTTTTTGACTACCAAGGTTAAGGTGTCAATCAAAATTGGCTTGAAAGCTTAGAATTCTTTGATAAGTTGGAAATGGTGTGAGGGAAAACGAGTTCATTTCCGCTTTGGAAAATAAAACAGGCCTGGTGTAGGAAATTTTACATTATCTTTTAGATGTCAGTTCTCAGAATTTTAAGTTTAAATACCAAATAAAATACTAAAAATGCAATTCGTTTTAAATACTTATTCGTTTAAATACTAAAAATTCACTCCACAAACTAAAATTGACATTTTGAGACCCCTTTTCCATCTTCAAAGTATTTTATTCCAACATGTACTAGTTATTCTCTTCGCTTGGCATTTAAGGCCGTTTGCTATTTTATTTTTTGGACATTTGTGAATTTGTAGACGGCGGAGAGTAGTCTATAATTTTCAAACATTCAAGTGCCCATCACCCAGACTTGGCAGACCCATTTTTCTTGGAGGCTGTCTTGTGAAAGGAAGTTTTCTTTCGTGGCTATATTGCTACATTGCATTGCCAAAATGCCGAGCAACTTGACCAGCAGCAGAAACAGCAGCAACATTGGCAGAAACAACGGCCTGTTGCAGCAGCAGCAGCAACATGAAAAACTATTGCAGCTGCAATTACTCGCACTTCAAAATGCCAACATTTTGCACAAAGAGAATATTTCGCTTTTGTTGTTGTTTTCCTAGGAGATCAGCAGCAGCAGCAGCAACAACAATAGCGAAACGTGGCAACATCAATCATTTTGCATTTGCATGCAACAGACAGTAGCCCAGCAACAACAATAACAATATACAGAGGGAACAGTGGGTGGAAATGATAATATTGAAAACATATTTACTAAAAATTTAAATTTAATTTATAATAAAAATGTATTTAGGTAATAACAGAATTAAATAATCAATTAACAACTGAAATCTTAATTAGCTTCTCTTAAAATGTACGCTGTAGCTGGTAGGGGAACAAGTGAACTACTTGTATTTATATTTACTTTTTCGTGAAAGTTATGAAAAGTTATCATAAAAAACACATTTTGTTTTATAGTTTTCATTTCAGTCTCAACTTAATTCATCTTCTCAGCATTATTTGTTGATTTTTGACCCACAGTGCTGTGGGAACGGCATAAATTAGCTGGAGGCTTTGTGTTAAGTTTAAGCATTGCACTTGCCTCCACAGACCCCCTTCTCATCTCATTCATCCTTTTTTTTTTTAGCCAGCTTCGTGGTCTGTTTAGTTTCATGGGAGTAAAAGTGTTTCCCTGAACTCTTTTGTGGGGCGCGCTGACTTCATTCTAAAGATACACTTTCGCTGTGCCATTGCACAGTTGCAAATTGCAAATTCGCTTGGCGTATTTTATTACCAACGCGCCGGCATAAAGGCATCATGACTCATGATTCACGACTCGAAGACTCGATTCACGATGCGTTGTCATCTCGGGTTGAGCTCGTCATAATTGGTATTTGTTTTTATTATTTTTTTTTTTTTTGTATTTATGGTTCGCCCCAAAGGTGTTTCCCCAAGTCTCCCACACTAGTTGCAGGCTTTTGATGGCAGTTCTACGGATACCCCACGAACTGTCCACATCCGCTCTGACTCAGTTTGAGATGCCACAATTTACAGCGAAATTATGCCAGCGATATTGTGGATTGTTTACTTTATGAAACTAAAAACTAACCTTGCTTAGGGGATTATGTTCTGTAGGTAAAAAGTAGAAGAACTCAAGAATAAATAAGTAAATTAATAATAAAAGTATCCAGAAAAGTTACCTAAATGTTTTCTTCTTTAATTTAAAAACCTAAACCCTTTTGCCCGTTCGTGTTTACTATATAAAAAGATGCTGACATAACATTTTGCAGGCGAATGATTTATGCTAAATCCGTACAAAAAATCGCATAAACGGACAGGCTTATCTCAATGAGCCTGCTGCTGCTGCCAATAGCCATGGAGGAGCCACCGCCATGAGGCACAGACTTTTGGCCACATGCGTGCCTGCCACGCAAAAACGACAACAACAAAAAAATAACAAACAAAAATTAAAAAAAATAAAAACATACAGCAACAACAAGGAGAAAAGAGGCGCAGGCAGCGATATTGATAGGCGCAATTAATTATACGCGCCTCACACTGACAGTAAGCGTTTTGCTTTGGTGGCACCGTGCCTGGAGATTCCCTCTTTCCCCCCTCCTCTCTCTCTCTCAGAGTCTCTCCTCTATCTACCCCTTCTCTCTCACACACACTCCTCGATCGGCGTATCAATGACCAAATGACATATTAGCCTTCGTCTTAGTGTAAAAAGCCGCGATAACTTTGGCAGACGCAAACGCAAACGCAAACGCACACGCAATGTGCCTCCTCCAAGACAGAAAGAGAGGCATATGAAAGCAATAACAAAGACAAAAAGAAAAAAAAACACAAAGCGACGCAGCAACGACAACTTAGAACGCAACGAGCGTCGTCTAATCGTTTATTGAACTCAAAAAGCGAACTCGGCAAGCAACGAACATAATACGCATACGCAGCGTGTGCCGGCGATTGAAGGCTACGATTTTCGTTTTTTTTTTTTCTATTTATTTCGGTTGCGGTAAACTAGAGCAGACAGTGTCCAACTGTGTCGCTCTGCTGGCCCGCTGGCGGCGTTGAGAGCTGGAAAATTACGATCCGAAATCCCAATACCGCCCATCCCACCACCTTCAACTCATCAAGCACACTCCCCGCAGAGCTGGGGCTTTGATTAGGCGGCAATGGAGTACACTCGGAGAAAATTCAGAGAAAGTATATATTTAATAAAAAATATAATTATTCTTAGAAACTTTAAAGAAGCACAGTTTTCCTTTACTTCTGTCTAAAAATCTATATAGATGTAGTTGAATCAAAGCATCTATGAGTTTTCTGCTCCCATAAATTCTCGTATAAGAAATTTCAAATCAAAACCAAAGTTTGTTCAGCTCAAAAGCCTAAGCTCAAGTAAAATGCTTAACTGTCCGCAAGCAGAATCTTCAGAGCTGGAATTATTTGAATCAGTGAAGGACGAAAAAGCAGAAGAAGTACAGAAAGTTGAACGGCAATTTCGACGTATCTATGATCCCAATGCTAGCTGGGTGTTGGTCACTGGCTTTCCCCGTCCAGCCACCGATCGCATACTGATCACCTTTCGATCCATTGGCCGCATCGTGGGCAAGGACTGGTCCCATGATGGACTCCATTTGCAGTTCTCTGATCCCTGTGAGAGTGCCCGGGCCCTTGAGCTAGACAAACTCTGCATTGCTGGGTATCCTGTGCGCATCCAGGCATTGCCTCGGCTCACCTCGAATATTAGTGGTCCCTTACGTCGAATGGGCGCCAGTTCGAATAGGACTATATGCCAAATGGAATTGCAGTTGTCAGGATTACAGATGTTGTTGTTTATCATCTCGGCGTTTATAATCGCTTGCTTTTTCAAGTTCTCATTCATGGTGAGTGAGCCGAATCCCCTTCCATGTCTGGGACATCCTCAATAGCGACTCCTGCAGCTCTAGGTGCTTGATAGTACGTCATGGTTTTTGAATTTTTTTCCAATTGTACAGATGATATTAGTATCACTGATGATAACCCCTGAATTATTTATTTTCTATATACATTATTATAGTTATATTATTTAATTATTGCCTTTTTTTGCGGTGTAAAAGGTATATGCATATGGATTATGCTGGGGGAGTAGGAAGTCGATGTGCACGTTTCGTTGAAATATGAGTAGCTGAGTGACTTTATCACGGTGGCCCCCAAACAAACAGAGGAGGCACAAGAAGTATGGGGGGTAAAGAGTTAAAAGAGTTAAAGAAGAGTAGAGAGCGAAGAACACTGAAGACTGGCGCCATTGATTCCCATTGCATTCCCATGAAGTTGAATGCAACTCCCACGCTTTAAAGTAGCTCGTTTGGGGTATTTGTCACGTCTTTGTGGCGGCTTGAATGGCCGCTTTCCTAGGAGGAAAGTCGCTTCAATTTCATTTGGTTTTTCTTTTATTTTTTTCCAGCCCTATTCTATGCGAGTTCTCTTGGCAGTTTATTTACGAGCACAAAGCGTGCGGCGTCTGCCTGGAATTCTGATGGCCACGGGAGTGGTAAAGTTGCTTAAAAGAATAAATAAAGGGATTATATGGTCATTATTTGTGGCTTAAAGGTTATTAAGTCAAACTCAGAAGTACAGAAATGAGTTGGAATTAAAAAATTATAAGGTAGTTCTATAAATTCCATAGAAACCTTACTGTGCTAAGTAAATATTCGAAGTTTAGTACCCTTTATGGAACTCCTTTACCTTAAATTCCGTTTCTTTGAGTGCAATTTGGAGTTACAAAAGCGATTTCAACATTATTTAATAAGTACTTTACGAGGGCGTAGCTCGCAGCTTAACTGCTTGAAAAAATCCAACAAAAAATCGATGGCAAATTGTCAGTTACTACTGTGTAATCAGCCGAACAATAACAACAATCGAGCTCCGGCAATGCTTTCAACCTTTCAGCTCTCAGCTCTCGGACTCTCCACACTGATTTGCTAAACAATTACGAGTAGGTACACTCACTCCCAGGCCGTACAAGCACTTTAGATAAGAATCTTAATAGAATTGCAAGGCGAAATGCAATGCAAACACACAGAATACAGAGATACAGATACAAAAGCCGGGGAAGAGAGCTGCGACCTAATGATATTTATCAGCGATTCATACAATTTCCATGAGGGCATCATCATATTTACAAGTTAATATTTACGCTAACAAGATTTACCCTGTCTTGGATCCACAACAACAAAGTTGCTGATCTAGCCACGGGCTCTATGCGATTCTCCAACTCTTTTCGGGGTTCGGGTGGAATCTGGAATCTCGGATTTCCCCCTCGCTCCACTCCAACACAAAAGGATCGCAATGGCACACGGCTGGGGAGATGGAGATACTTAGATAGAAAGGATCGGAGTTGGTAAGGGGGTGGTGGAGGGCGACATGAGTAGACAAGCAGAATGCTTGTTAAAGCCCACAACATGCTGATTTCATTAAAGATATCGCCGGATGGCACTGCAATCGCTGAAGGGAGCCACTTTGCATGTGGCACCCAAAGAGCAAAACTGAGAAGAACACTGGAGAAATAATAACAAGCATAGTTATTATATTATATATTAACTATAAATTCTGCCTACTAAATCATGCTTAAATTAAAAACAAACAGAAAATATGCGATATTCCTTTATATTTAAAATAATTGAAATGAAAACAATGCCCTTGCAACTTCTTTCAGTGTTAAGAATCAGTTTCTGTTCTGATGCTAAATCTGGTGCAATATCCATGCTGATGCGAAAGTGAAGAGCAGAGTCTAATGAAAGTTCCTGCAGACTGACTGACTGACTGACTGACTGACTGAGCTAACTGTGGCCAACTCTGGCCTAATAGCTTTGGCAATAAAATGGCAATTAAGTGCCTTTACGGCCGTATCCCATCATCCTGGCCCTGGTCCTGGTCCATAGCCGTGGGGCATCCTTTTATGCCCCGTAGTTCGGGCCATAAAAATACTTGTTTACGCATGTAACAACAACTCTATATAGAGTCTAGCCAAATCCCAACTTGCCCATTATCCCACCAAGTCTGTGATTCTTATATATATATATATTTTTTTTTTTTTGGCAGATCGCAAACTGAGCTCGCGCCTTTGCATTGTTTATGTTTATTGGACGCATAAGTTTGTGCTATTTTATAGTTTTATCGCCAACACATGTCGAATGCAATTCTGCCGTTGGGCGGGCCCCAGTTTACGTTTATTGATTTTAAGTGTGAGTTTATGCTTAGCTCTGTTCGGTAGATAAAAAAAATAAGGGAGGCCATAAAACGCAATTCGTTCGGCATGTCAGCTTCATAAGCAGCGCACACGAATTAACGCGTCTAGGATTGGGTTTCATGCTGCGATTGCTAATGAAAAGGGGATTCGAGGGGATTAAGGGGGACAGACTCCTCCTCAAAAGGGCAATCGGTGCATAACCCAAACAAATCACAAGATTAAAGCAGATCGCACCGTGACGACCGTGTTTGGATTGGCTTTATGGTCAACTGGCGACTTGTGAGGAGCAGAACAACAGCACAGCAGACACTTTAGAAGCCATTTGAGTTGCAATTTAGGTCTAATCAGGCCACTTTGATGGGTTATTTTATGCACTGGGGGGAAATAATGGAATTAAGATTTATAAACCATTAAAAAGTGGGTTCTATTTAATATAGAATGGATTATTTGTAGTATGGGGTTATTATTTTTCTTATAGACTGAAAACTAATGCAACAAAAACTGTACTTAATATGTAATGATTCAGAAATCAATATTGTTACCATAGATTACATTAAATCTGCGTGACCCAGGCCCCGACTCGCGAGTTAGCAATTTGCTCTACCCGGCCTCTGCCTGCACCGATTGCGTAAAGCTTTAGTTCGTTATTTGATGACTGTAGTTTTCTACTGACTGTATATAGAACAATTTTTTAAGAAAACCCCAGAACATCAAGGGTAAATCGACATTCTTTTGGTTAATTACACCTTTCATTTATTTGCTTTTAATTCGTAATTTTCTCCAACTGATTTCTGTGAATACTCCATGACAAACCGATTTGAATCAAAGTGGATTTCAGTGCGGTTTCTCGATGGGCGATCGTATACACAATGACTGGCTCTTGTGACTCATATGCTCTGCGTATGCGTAATATTTGTAAACAACGTTTGTTGCCTTTTCTGCACTTACTCTCTTTCTCTTCGGTATTCGCTCAGTTTCGAAACTGACAATTTCCGTTCTACCAATTCGTTATCTCGCTCTCACCCCCACTTTACGGCATTTCAAGAGTATTAGTTATCGGAAAGGTGGTTGAATGTCTTCTCGGTTTTTTTTTTGCTTAACCCGTTTGAAAATTAATGCGAATTCGATTTGGAAATGTTTGACTTTGATTTGAGTCAGCCTTAAAACTTCATGAGAATCTTTTATTGCAGCAAACACAGATGTGTGCACTGAGGTAAATAGTTTAGACTTTTATTAAGGAGTTTGTAATTTTTGGGAGTATTTCTAATATTATTTGTATAATATAATATTATAGAAGGACTCTTTTTGTGTTTCTACTTTTGTTCGATTATTGAACTCAAAATATATTATTCGTCAATTTTATAAAGAGAAATGCATAGTGTTATTGGATTAATTTGGACTTTGAAATATTTTGATTTAAATCTATTAACCTTTGCCTTCTTAACTTTATAGTTTCCTATTAATATTATTTAAGTTCTCTGTGGATAAATCGTATGTGCGCTTATTGAAATGCAAACAGTTGGAGAGCACAGAGAACTGAGCACAGAAGCTACATGACATGGCATGGTGCATATTTGCATAAGAATTAGAAATCTGCGGCGTGTCGACTCGAAAAAAATCTGACTTTGGCGCGCAGAAAAGAAGAAAAAAAATCTTGTTTCGGCATGGGGCGGCCATATAAAGTCGGCGGGGGCATACCGAAAATAACTTCGCATACAACAGCAACATCGGCAGCAACATCAACATCAACATCAGCAGCAGCAGCAACATCAGGCAGCACACGAGCAACCTCAAACTCGCCCAGCAGCGGCAACAGCAACACAAATGGCAACATTAGCGCAAATTTCAACGGGGCACAATTTGAATTTGAATTTGAATTTTGGCTTTGGTTTTGGCCATAGGCTTTGCTTTTTGTTTGTGCGACACTCAAACACGTTTGCTGTATATATTTATTTTATTTTTTTTTGCCTCTCTTTGTTTTGGGCCTTTTTAATATATAGAAAAAAAGCAAAGCAAAGAATTCCCAGCGAGCCAATGACTCCGAAATAAAAAACATGTGTTGATTAACATAAATGATTTCGAGAAAAAAAGAAGCCTGTTCGTCTGCCATTTGTAAAATGTAAAAGCATTTTTGGAAATCTTTATTGCTGTAGTTTAGTTGTTGGTGTCAAAACGCAAACAAACAAAAAATAGCTAGAGTCTGGCAAATATTTATTGACTTAATTGGCATATTTGCTTCGCGCGAAAGTCACTCTTTGAGTTAATTAAGAAATTTGTTACATACCTTTTTGGTTGCAATTTTCATGCAAAATGTTCCGACGACTGGACTGTCCCAGAGCTGCAAAGAGAAAGCCAAAAGAGGGTCTCGCTTAGTTTATTTGTCAACTATGTATAATCAATGCAAACGTTTCGATATTTTCGGCGGGGCTTTTGTTTAGTAACACAAAAAAATATTGGCACGCAATGCGTAAATATGCTAATTTCGCCTTGTTGTATCTTTCGCATGATAAATGTCTTGACTAAATGCATAAATTTTGAGCCGAGTTAAGCAAACACAGCTGAAAGCAGGTAGATGTTTAAAGGTTGCTAGGCCAGTTTCGTTTGCCCAGCTGGACACTAAAAAATGAACGAAAAAAAAAACATGGTCCGAGTCTGGGCCATAAACTAAAAAGCAAATCGATATTGCAATAAGGCATAAATTAGCGGGTGATGAGCCTCAAAGTTGATGAAGAACATGGTAAATGCATTTGGGAAATGGGTTGTTTGGGGGATTTATTATACTCTGGTTATGTTGATGGGAAGTCTCCCTATGCAATTTAATTCTAAAGTTTTCGCTTTAACTTTATTAAAGACCAATTTCCTAAATTGATGTAGAAAAACTTGAAAAATAATTCGAAGAACAGCATGTCAAAGCCACAGGAAGTCGCTTACCATTATACATATATTCCTCCCATAACTTTGCTCTTGAACAAAGAATAGATAATCCCTTAAACATATGTTTATTTACAACATACCAGCAAGTCAAGGCCAAGATTCTGTGACGTTGATTACGAAAATGTCTCATATAACTTGCAGAGCAGAAGCTTGCACAATTTTCCTTTGCCTTTGCTTCAAAATTTTCCCCCATCCCTGGGGATATACGCTTTTGTACATTCTTCGGTTTAGCATTTTTTGTTCCTTTTGCAATTCAATCAGCTGGACATATAGTACATACTATATAGCCGGACCAAACGGAACGGAGCGGAACCAGACGTCATTTGGAATACAAATCGCCTGATGTGGACGTGGATTGTGGATGTGGCACATCAGGTTTCGCCATGGCCGTCACTCAAAACCAGTAGAATTTCTAAACTGGTCGAGCTGAGCTGAGTTGAGCTGAGCTGAACTGAGCGACACAAAAGGCCGAGCAACTGACTAACAATGCATCCCGCATTGTATACCAAAAATGTATAACAAATTCCGGTAGGTGCGGACTGCTGTTTTTACTTTCAAATGGCATTTATTTTTTTTATACATTTACTATACCACCATTGGGGCCCGACTCAATTCGCGTGTGTTAATTGAGTCTAAGTGGTTGGCGCAGAAGACAGACGGCGGCCCTAGTGCTTTGATTAATTATAGACAGTCCGTCATAATTTACGACTGTTAATTTGCTGCAAGTGTTGCATGCAAGAATCCAATAAAAAAAAACCTGGAAATGTTACACAATTTGAAATGGAAAGGGAGCCCAAAAGATCTGTGTGTTTTTCTAACCCAGAAAAGATATATGAAAAAAAAACATAGATGCGAAGAAAGAAAGCAGCGCCCACTTGAAGAGTTGACAAATCATCGCCAGATTTACTTTTCAAGAATTAATCCGCCACAAAAGTTGGACAATTACTGCAGACTCATGGCCTAATCAAAAGTAAGAGTTACCCAAATTGTTCATCAGCAATGAAAATATTACAAAGCGACTCTCTGGGGCCCGAATTAACCCATATTTCGCCGTGGAGATGAACGCAAGCTTAACCCCCCAGCTGAAGTGAAGAGCTTGCGTGCCTAGAGCCCATTGATCCGAGTGATCGAACAGCAAATGGCAGTTGCAACTACTGCGACGACACACCTTCAAGACAAAGCAAAAACCAAAAGAAAAAATCGCAAGAAAAATAGAAGAAAAATAGAGAGAAATAAAAGCCAAGCCAAGTTGCAATAATGAGCAACTGCCAAAAGGGAGATAAGGCTGTGTGGGTGCCACCGCCGCCAAAGCCACCTGCATTTTCCATTTATTTTTTTTTTTTGTTGTTTTCAGTTTTCATTTTCCCCGTTTTTGATGCCAGTTGATTCGCAATTTGAAAGCCCGCCAATCTGAAAACTCAACTCAGCTGCCAACATTGCCATTCGATCGCAGCATGTGACTGCCAAAATATTGCATTGTGTGCACACGATTTCGTTATGCATTTCAAATGCAAATTGGTTTTGAAAGGTAATTGATCCCCGGGCAAAGCTCCCTCCAGTCAATGACAGAATAATTCTCTGACTTTCAAATGCTGCTGTCGCAGGAAATACAAATCTCTGACAGAAAAAAATAACAACAACAAAAAAACACTGAAAAGAGACCCACAAAATATATTTGTGAACTGATTTCGTATGCTGCTAGCGATCACAACGAAATCATGGAAATTAAATAAACTCCGCACGATCTCTGGGACATTTATAACTTTGAACTTGACAGCGTCTGACTAGATGTCACTATATATACAGTCAGACCTCCCTGGTAGGGGAAACTGCTGAATTTTGAATTGAAATACGAGATATTGTAAGCTCAATAAAGTCAGAGTTTAGGTTATAGGTTAATTTTTATTGCAAAATCATGGATTTTGTAAGGAAAGAAATTTTTAGTATATATTTTTAAAGGTTTTGTCAAGAATGCCCTTAAAATTCCCAAGTACAAAGTCAGTTAAAGATTAGTCAGCAAAGGTAATACTGAAGATGGTACTTGGCTGTGATACGAAGCTAGTGTATACTATAAGTCAACTTCTTGTCTATCAATTCACTTTATATATACTCATATATTAAGAAGGTTAAGAACCTTACAGCATTGGGGGTAATGTTGTGGAAAAGTGTGCTCTTAAAATTCCCAAGTATGAAGTCAGCTTTCACACTGGAATATAATCACGCTAGATCTCTGTGTTTTTCTTGTGGATTAAATCAAGTGAAAAATACTTGATAATATTCTATAACAATTGTAGTCTTAAAAGTATTAATGTGTTATACTTTTTACAAGACCCACTGTACCTTCTAGCTGGGCTTCTTCTATCTGACTTTCGGTTGATATGACAGCGTTAATTGATTTTCATTTTCATTTACATTTTCGGTGCTTTTTCGTTCGTCTTTCCGGGGGAGAGCCAAAGAACGAACTCTAATCGGGTTGAATGGTTCATTACGCATGCATAGAAGCGTTACAAATTAACCCAGTTATTTATGATTATTTCGCTTTAAATTTGGGTATTAAAAATGATTTAGCTGCCATAACAATTGGTGCGAGCTCGCTCGACTGACTGGATCTGGATCTGGAGAGATGCAACTGAGACGGTGGCAATGGAGGAGTAGGAGGAGAGAGATACAAGAGATCTCTTGTAAATTGCATAATCACCCCAGCTGGACGGATCTGCTTGGATATTCTCATCTAGCCGGATCGGGCCTAAAACGTGTTCCCAGCGTGGCTGGCTGCTCCATTTTAGACCCTCTCCAACGCGGTAATTGCCTTGGCAATTTGCAATTGTGCGGCTCTGGTTCTGGCAGATTGATGCCTTAGTTTGATAATGGCCAATGTCGAGGCATGCAATTTTAACGGTTGCTTCTCGGTGTCGGAATGAAAGAAGAGATGTTCCCGCTTTCGGAGATGATAATTCCCAGTAGTAGTACCCAAAAAAAAAAAAAAAAACTTAAAAACAAAACAAAGGGCAACAAACTTGAGAACTGAGAACGGAGAAAAACTGCAACTGTGTCATGTGAGTCACACGAAATAACAAAGATGATCCCGATTTTTTATTCCCTGCCCAAAAAGCCACAACAGCAGTCACGTGCTCTCTTAGCCATATTTTCTTTTTTACTGTCAGACCTCTATTGTCTGCTCTGCCAGTTTTCGGGCAGCAAAAACGCAAAAAAAATGCATTTAAAAAACGATACAGGTGACAGAAAATTAGCAAAAACAAAGTGTTATGTGCGACAGCTGAAAGAGCGACAATTAGGCGCATTTTGTGTGTGTTTCTGCTGCCTTGTCTGTCTGCCAGTTTTGTGGCTATTGCTATTGCATTGAATTCCCCAAAAACAAAACTAAACAACAAAAAAAATAACAAACGAAAATTGTGCAATAACAATTTGCGCTGCACAAAAATGCGCGAGCAGCTTGGTCAGCTGAAAAAAAAGAAGAAATAACCAAAAAAAAAAATAACAACAAAATCGAAAACTGAGACAAGTTGCGTGGTGGCTTTTGTTCAGTGCGTACACTCAGATAAATACTAATAAGGTTAATAAACAATAATATATATTGTTTAAAATGTAAGAAACTAAAAAGCATTCCCAACTTGATCTAGTTGAAAGGATGCTAAAGTATTCCATTAGAAATGAGCTACTAAATAAGAAAATATCCTAAGAAATTCTATAAATTTATTAATATAAATAGTGAATGGAATTTTCTATAGTTTTTATATATATATTTCCCAGTGTAATTGCATTAGATAGGTTGGCTGTGTGGTTGGGGGTGTGGTGTGGTTTTTATGGAGCTGCTGTTGCTGTTGCTTTTTCCTCTGCTGCCTCCTCCTTGTGGCAATTGTTTAATATTTGAGACATTTCGGACTCAACTGTTTCACACAGTTCATTAAGCGAAACAAATAAATAAATAGAGTTTAATTGTGCAATCGCCGATAGAAATTGTCAACGCCGCCGCATTGCCAGCGAACCATAAATGGACAGAAACGCAATGGCCGTTCGATGGGTGATCGCTGTGGTGTGGGGAGTGTTAATAGCTCTGCAGGCCTAATGAAGGTTAATGGACATAAAAACGTGAAATGAAGCGGTGGAAAATTGTCAAAAAAAAAAGTATATATGTATATATATCGTGGTGTGTGTGGGGATATAAATCATGCAAAATGTACAGTTAATAAAACGATCGAATTTCATTAATTGTAAATTAAGCCCGTAACCAAAAACGCACATCAGAAAGAGAGCGAACGAGCATGGGAGTGGGAGGCAGTTCGCTCTACTCATGGCTCTGCAATTGAGTTGAGTTTTCCCCTTGGCTTTAGCTTTTTCCTTGGAGTTTTCATTGGTTTGTTTTTTTTTTTTCTCAGCTTGGCTTGGTTTTGGTTTCGGTTTGGCTCGGTTTTGGTTTGGTGTTTCTTCTCGGGGACGAGCCACGACAACCACGCGGAAAATGTGCGACAAGGCGACGACGACTGCGATGGCAATGGCGACAACTGCATGCCAAGGAAAACGCCGCTGAGCTATTGCGTTTTTATACACAGAGAAAATTAAACTATGAAATCTATCAGTCAACAGGGAACGATACCAAATGTGTAAGATGATCTTTCAAATAATATTTTGTTTAGAAATTGGTGTAGGCAGAGGCCGGGCAGAGAAATTAGCTGACTAGCTAGTTATGCATGTGCTTTACACTTTCCTAGAGATAGCACTGCTCAAGTGTCTCTCATTCTTTTAAGAGGAAAATAATCTAGTTACTATATAAAATATTAAATAAACAAATAATATACATACATTTATGGGAAATGTATTAAAAAGCAGGCTGGGCTTTTCCAAATTAGGAGTAAAATATGAAAAAAGTGCACTAAAACTCCCAAGTCTACAGGCTGAAATATAACCACTCAAAATGTTGAGCTGAAACCAACGCCACCTTTTTATCTTCCGACAAATATCTTTGTGTTTTTTAAGGGAATTTCATTAGCAAAAAACTGATGCATAAATTGAAAGGATATTAAATATTATGCCCAGTGTAGAACCCACTGCATTGGTAGTGCGTGGTGTGCTGTGCTGTGTTGTGGTGCGTGGCCTGTCTGGTCTTGTGTGGTGCAGTTGAGCCGCATTGTTGATTGGTGGCAGCAGTCCGCCGGCGACGTTAATTTCACTTTAACAAACATTTCGCTTGTCTACGGCGGCCCAGGCCAGACCGCAAATGCCAAAGCAGGGAAAAAGAAAAAAAATAACGCAGACTTTTGCGGCCTGGGTGACAGATCATATAGAAATGTGTTGCATTTCTAATCAAAACGATCGATCAAACGGTAGTTTTGTTTGAGTTTTGTATCCCCTACCCCCCTATGAGTTATGTATCACGCACATATGGCATTTCATTTGAGTTTGGTGTGTGCACGCCCCTTCTCTTCTAGTCTTTCACTCATTTTTCTCCATGTGTATTTCGATTTGTCTGTCTGTGCTGGCTGTGCGAATGCCTCGGTTGACATACGATACTCGGATACTTTAATAACGGTGGCCTGCATCTGTGTTTGCTTTACGATTCCATTTTGATCGATCGCTGCTGAAAACATAATTTGGTCTTCGGCTCTTTTAAGGAAATGCTGCAAATGCTGGCCCAAACAAAAAAAAAAAGTCTCAATTACACATAATGAAAATGGAAAGGGGGAGCCAGGGTGGGTGCCTATTACTGAACAATGCTTAATGGTTCAGCTAATAGCCTTCATCCCTAACCCTAACCCTAACCTTTAACCAGCAGCAGTCGCAGTCGCAGCAGCAGTAACAGCAGCAGCAGCTCGCTGCAACAACCTTGAAACCACACTATAAACAATCAAAAACCCATTAACGCCTGCTCCAAAACCTTTTAGAGGGACCTTCGTCGGCCCCGATGTTGTTATACGAGTATTTACCAACATCATTACGATGAGGCTGCACATTTTCTCAAGAACTATTACAGCAACTAGACAAAATTAAACAATCTACACAGTGCCACATATGTGTATGTAAATGTACAAATGCAGTTCGAAGAATAGGTATTTATTTATTCTTCATTAAATTCCAAACTTATTTTGTTAATTATAATTTATATTGGGAAACTTACTAAAGATAATGCATATTTAGTTATTAACTTTCATTTTCTTGTTAATCAAATGTATTTAACATTAACAATAAATACTATCTTTATATCAACAAATCATTGGCTTTTGTTTAATTTAAGATTATAAAGGCTGAGATAAACATGCAAATTTTTTATAATTATGTGTTCATAGACAAATCACAAGAGTATCATTGATAATTGAGTAAAACAATACACCTCACGATCAGATTAATGGATAATATCACATTTTAAACAATAGCTTGCTCTTTAACCTCAATAGTATGAGTTGCTTTTAGTTTATAAATATAACATCTCAATTAAAGGCTGCATTATTTCGCTAACCTCGGCTGTACGATAAAGATGCAGCATCTGTGGCAGTGGAAGTTGATCCTCCACCCTCACAGTAGGGTTACCCCTTCACATCCTCGGATACGGAATAGAGAAACAACGTTTTGTATCTTAACATTTCTAAGAAGCATTTAATGCCCAAGCGGGCATTGCGTGCCGCCGCCGCCGCCGTCTGAGCTGCAGATACACAGATGCATCGCCGCAGCAGATGTTGTTGCCGATTCTTTAGCAGTTGCTTGTGCTTTTGCTTTTGCTGGGAGCCTTCACGTAATTTCAGCTTTGAATCTTTGCCTGGGTGCTGCTGCTGCTGCTGGTGCCACAAGTGTGACTATTAAATTGGCGGCGGTAATTTGAAGTTGTTGCTACGTACACGTACTATCCGTACGAGAGTATATGTACGCCATGGGCTTGGTTTGGTTTCGGGGACCACACATCCACAGTCGGTGAGATTGCCGCTTTGGGTTTGTTTGCTTTTCCTTTTTTTTGTTCGTTTTTTTTTCTCTTTTTTTCATTGCTGAAATTAACCCTCTCGTGTGTGCGTGTGTGTGTGTGGGACATGGGGCATTATGCAACCGCTGCAGCGTCGTTGCGGCACATATGAAAAGCGAGTCTGAGCGACTCGCCCGCCCCGTTCTCGGTTCAATTGAATTTTTATGACGAATTTTAATGCCCCCCCAAAATCGACAGCGGCTGCTCTCTCTTGCCCTCTGTTTCTGTACAGACAGAGAAAATATCACCACAAATCAGTCCCCAACATATGTTGACCCATATATTAAAGTAAATATTCGGGAAATTCCAATGAATTAAATTGTCTTTTGATTGGAAAAGTTGTACAAGCTGGAAATGTTTACACAGTAAGCCGCGAGTAGATTAAATCAGTTGATCTCTGTATTTTTCGATTATCTTTAACCCACTTTAAATTTTAATTGAATAACAATTTCCTTTTTTGTGAGTGCCATCAACTTGGCCACCCAGCGTTTAATTGCCAATCCCCGAGTGGTAATTAAAATCAGCATTCGCGGCTAGCTTCGCACAATCGTCGAGCATCTTGAGGAGGCTGCTGCAATATCGCCAGCAAAATCTGATTAGCGACCTACGCGCGACATTTGCAAGACTTATGGCGGCATTTTCTGCATTTTCTGGACTGTCAGTCCTCGGAGCTGGTGGAGCTGTCAGGCGTTGCCCACACGGTCCGCCGGCGGCTGTCAGAACGGTTTAAGGAGGCTGAGACTGCCGCCCAGCTGTCAGATGGCCAGTTGACCAGACGGCCATCGGGTGACAAATCAATAGCCAGAACGTAGGCCGAGTGCCAGAGTATGCTGCTCCTGAAAGACTCAAAGACTGCCTCGGACTGCCTCAGCTCAAAACGGCAACAGTGGTGGCAGAGAGATCTTCTTAAGAAAGGAAAGGAAAATATAGCTTAAATATAGCCAAAACAATTTAGGAAAAACTATGTTATTAGTGCTTTAAATAAAGTTTCTTTAAGTACAAGAAAGAAAACAATTATCGGGTGAGCTACAGAAAATACTAGGAGTCTTAAAAAGGAATACAAAAATTAGGGCACAACATTTAAATGTTGATTAAAAAAATTTACACCAAGTTGAATACTTAAAAAATGGCATTCCATACTTTTAAGACCTTAATTAAGAGTTTTAAAATGCTTAGGGATTTTTGGAACATCTAGGAATTGTTCAGACTTCAATTAAGTGTAAGCTGAATCAATATTTCTTTATCATAATTCTTTAAAATCTTTTAATTTTCATAAGTAAAGCCTCTATATATTCCCCAAAAAGGACAACTTGTCATCACTGCCCAGTGTCAGGCTCAATGACTGCCACCAAAGTCCACCAAGTGTAGGCATTATATATGCTGCTGACACTCTGAAATCGGTAGAAAAAAAAGAAGAGATTTTCAGTAATCAGCTATAAGACATATCTCGCTCAGTGCCCAACTAGCTGCCAGTTGATATTGCGACATGATCGAGAATCTCCGTTCGGGCGTGGGCTGTGCTGCTTTGCAGCTAATTAAACGGCTTGGCTGTCATGGTTTTACACAAAATTACAAAAAAAAAAAAAAAAAACAGACACACACAGAAAAAAAACAGAGAGAGGAAGAGGGGAAAACAGGCAACTGAAAACCAGAAAAATATGAGACAACGACAAGCGTTTTGTAATGTACCAAGTTTGATGAGTTCAAAGACCGAACGTAAAAATACAAAGACCTCAAACAGCGCGCTCACTGGAAATCGTAAGAAAATATACATTTTACAACTCGCGGCGGTTACAAAAAAAAAAATATAAAAAAAAAGAAACCAACGAAACTTTTTAGCTGCCATAATAATGGGCGGCTAAGGTCAAGGACTTGGGGAAATAGACTTCAAAATAAGAATCGTGAACCGAGAAACGGAAATGGTTCGGTCATTAGAGCAAGGTTTTCTTTTACGCATTTTTTTTTTTTTCTGGCAGTTTGAAGCGATTATAAAACCTCGATTCGACTAGAGATATAAAGCGCCCATTAAAAGCTGTGTTCCAGCTGACATAATTTGTTTCGATTCAATATCTTTTCTTAGTTTGTCTGTGTGTGGAGGAAATACTAAAATTGATTTGCATTTCCCCCTTTTGAATCCCCAATTGTGCGCATTGAGAATTCCGTATCTAAATTATGCGCTTTGTGCCAAGCTTCCTCTTCGAATGGCCTGCGAATGCAAATTTTCCCCTTTGTCTTTTCTTGATGCGCAGGACGTGGCCAAGTTGGTCTGTCCAAAAGTCTGGGGCACAAGCCAAAAACGGGGGGAATGGTGGGGGAAAATAGGGGGGATATCTGACGCTTATCTTGTCACTGAAAACTCGGATTTGCTCCCCTCTTCTTGGTTTTGTTTTTGCGCCTCACTGAAAGACACTGAAGCTAGCGACGAATTGATGTATGTGTACAGTGAGGAAAAAACTAGGAATATTATTTGATTTGAAAAAGATTTCCTAGGAATATTTTCTTAATATTAATTAGACTAGCCCTATACCAAAAATCACAACGATCGAGCTTGTATTATGGTAACTAGAGGGATTTTAATATATCCTCAGAACACTTCCTGTTTGTGTACGCTTGCAACCTGAATAAGCGTTCCATTTCAGGAGTAATATTTCTTCAAGACTTTATTCCCAGTGCAATTATGCAGCAGCTCAGGGGACAAAATAAAAAAATAAATAAGACAAGATGGAAAATAGCGTATTGCGACCGACGACGATGTCTGGTACCCAGGAATGGCCTGACTTGATACATTGTTTTGGAGGAAGTGATCTCATCGTAAATTACAAATTACACAAAGTCACGATATCAATTTCAGATATACCCGATGTGTTTGTCGCTCTCGCTGTTTGTTGTTATAATTAAATTGTTGTTTTTGTTTTTCTCAGCGCACCCAACACGAAAAAGAAATGTTCAAAAAAAAAAGAGTAGAGACTCTTGCCATGGAAATTGATTAATGTATTTAAATTGATTGAGCGCAGCGAAACGAAGGAGAAGAATCGGATGAGAAAAAAGAGCCCACCAAAAAGCCAACTAATTGTAGAAGAATATATTCCGAAAAAGCCACAGAAATTTACATAAATAAACAAGAAAATCGGCTTCGGTTGAGGGTCAAACACCTACACCGAACAAACAAGTTAACTTTGCCCCAGCACGAGGTTCATTAGGCGTAGAGTATGCATATAAACAGATATATATATATATTTGTCTGCCCTATATATCCCAATTCTCGATACCCAATTCCGGCTGGCGAAAGGTGACGATGCTGACCCATATGCGGTGAAAGCCTCTTTAATCAGCCACGCGGGATTTTGCCTTGATTTTCCATGGAAAATGCAACAAAGTGTCTAGTCATGGCCTAAAGGCCGGCCCCAAAACTGATTTTTTTTTTGTATGCCATTAACTAACAGTGGCCCATTTTCTAAGACAAACACATATGCTGATCTACAGCCGAATCGCTGCCGCCCCCACATCCGACAACGAATGGAATTTTAATTGGAATTTCATTTGATGGCAAACCGTAAAGACCAAATCCGATCATCTGGTTACAACTTCTGTCTCTTATCTCCGTAACAGATAAATGCAGAAATTTGTAGAATTTCGATAGTAAATACTAGACATTGTAGGAAGTGATAACGTAAGACCGTTCGGTTTCTTTGTTTGTTTTTTTTCTTTTTGGGTAGATAAAGTCGTTGAAATATTTACTGATTTTATGGGGTTAATTAGTAGTAGGGAAACTTGAGTTACATTGCAAATAAAATGGAAAATGGATTAGTTTTTATACAAGATTTTGATAGAAAACTTCACCAATGTGAGGAGCTCACACAATCGCAAATACTCTCTGCATTTACAAAAACAAATCTGATCTCTTATATGTAGGTGGCCACTTTTGTCTTAGATGTTTGTTTCTTACAGGATATTTCAAATTAAAACTCATCTAAATCCCTGAAATATCTATTAAATACCTCAAATTAATATCTCACACATTTTCAGCTGACATCTTTGATTGACTTCCGTCTATCTTGCGTTCGTTTGCACTTCCAAACTCTATTGACTTTCCGTCGAGCATCAAATGCGTTGCCAAATATTATTGGAAATATTCATGGCATACACAAATATTGCTGCAGGTAAAGCCCAGGCTTAAGCCAAAGCCAAAGCTAAGACCGCGGCTTAATTAATAAAGTAAATACAAATATTTTGCTATTTGCCCGCTGTGTGCATTAAAGCCCAGTCAAACTTATGCAATTTGAGTGCAGTGCAACTGCACAACAACGACGGCGACGACGACGACGACGACGGTCATAAATTTACACATTGTCATGTGCGCGGGTCTTTTGTGGGATATTATTTTTTCTCAGCATGTTTTCGCCTTTATCAGCGCCCAAGTGTCGGTTGCTGTTGCAGCAGCTTTTCTAACAAATTCTGTCTTTCGCGAATTCGTGAAATATTTGCGTGCACAAGTGTTTTTATTTCGGACCCTGTCAGTCGAGAAGGAGCAGGAGATACGAGTATATCCATCCACCTGGCTCTGTTGGCTTGTAGGTGTATCGGTAGATAGGTTATGTCACCTGGTTGCCGGGAATTTTAAAGCCTGACACAGGTATGTTGCACATGCAACACCATCTGGTAGGACTGAGTCCACCTTTCAACCTTTTTTTGTTTTGGCCGACCTTCATGGCATTTGGTAACCACTATGATAATTTCAGAGATTCAGCGATTCCTTACACAAGGTCAACTGCTGCGCATGCATATAATAAAATCTCCAGCTTTTTATGTGCATTACAAATCAATATAAATCGAAGAGTTATAAAAAGCTGGGCAGACCATAAATAAATAAGAGCCCCGTTCACAATGAAATGTCCCAACTCTGGAGGAGAGCCGCAAACTGGAATTGCCGGGTGAATGGCTGCTGCTGCTGCTGCTGCTGCATTGATAACCACCACCAGAGATGTGTGCTCTCGCCTAGCACATAAATCTTTTCACACCCAGAGAGACGATCGCCACAAAACACAACCGGCCAAACAAAAACGCGCACACTCGAAGAAATATTGGTCTAAAATTAAAAAAAAAATTAAGACAAGATCATTCATAACACTGCGGTTTTAGTTTCCAAACAAATTTGTATATTTTTAAAACGCCTATAGCAGGGTTGGGCACTGTTTCCAAAATTGGAGCCTTAAAGCTTATTATCCAAAGGAATAAAAAGAAAACCAAACCTAAATTTTTTAGTTGTCCGCTTTGGATTGTGTATATTTTGTTTTTGTAATCCTTAGGTCGCTATCTTTGTACTCGACCATGTGTAAATTTTGTTTTTTTTACTTATTTTTATTGAACTACCAATTTATTTTACCAAAAACAGTCAAATAAAAGCAGCAATTTCTCTGACAAGGTTTTTAAAAACATAATACCCCTAGAAATCAATTAAAAGAATTCCCATTTTCTCCAAGTGCAGCCAACCGGCTTTGTATCTGCGCAAAGTGCATGTAGTTTTGAAATTTGAGCTACGCATGCGACGACCACAACCAAGCCCAGCCCCAGCAGCTAATTACTAGACCAAACCAAGTTCTGAAAATGACTAAAAAATATAAACCGAAGGAAATAACTAAATAAAAATAAAAAAAAGACCCCGCCACGATGTGTGATTATCGCTAGTCATAACTTACGATGAAAAAAAAGCTGTCCCAGCCGCGTTTTTGTGTTTTTAATTGGCAAAACGAAGCGGCGTCATGATATCATATTGTATACTAGAAGCAGTAATCATTTATTTTTAGCCAAATTGACAGCCACCGAGAGCGGGGCCGATAAAAATGGCTAATTAAAGTGCGAGAGAAGGAGAGGAGATAAGCGGCACACGGACAAAGATACGGACTATAGCCTCCGGTTATACACATATATAATATATTATATATATATTCGTATTTTTATAAAAAAATGGCAGCACCACTTGGGCTTATCAATCCCAGCTCATTTGTCGCCTGGTCCTCAGTGATTGCCACTCCACGGTTCAAGGTTCATTGTTGTTTTTGGAGAAGAAAAGGAAACTTTTCACTTTTATTTACATTTTCTATTTGGTTCATTCATGCCAACTCACTCAGTTCACCTTTTCTGAATTGAAAACGCATCGAACGAGTGCGTACAACATTGCGTATGATTGACGGGCGTACGCTCGCCAAGGATTAATGAAAGACCTAGAGAGCAACTTGCCGTAATATGAAATTCACCTTAAAGCGTGGAAAAAACGCCCGGAATTCGTAATGAAAAGGCAAAAGCAGCCAATACAGCTACAAAAATGAATTGTAATTTCAATGTGTTTTATGTGAGAGAGGGAGAGAGTGTACGCGATTGCGTACCTCGAAAATGTTTACAGCATTTTGCTATTTTTGTTAGAAAACAACAGCGTTGGCATACACGGCGTATGCGCAACCCGAGCAACTTTTTCCTCATTTTGTTGTTGTTGTATTTGAAAACGCATCGTGTCGTATGGCAATCAACGCGCACAGCTGGAAACTTCTAAGTTTGTTTACACAACAACAACAGCGGCATCTTGAAATGGGCAAAAAACAAAATCCAAAGTATAAAAAAAAAACTTTAAAAATAAATGATTTTCCATTTTTATTATCGACTGCTGTTTTTTTTTTTGGGCAAGTCCAGCTGCTGCTGCTGCTGGTGTTGTTTTCGTAGTTGTTAACATTAACGAGTTGCCAGGCAGTGAACAGACAACAAAAATAATAATAAAAGCCTCCATACGCATAAAAGGCGGCAAGGAGACTCTATCGAGTAATAACACTTTGAAGCATAATCCAAGTGAAACAAGGGGCCTATTAAAATATTAATTTATGCGATATTTCACATTTGGGAATGTTTGAAAATTGGGAAAAAGTGTTTTTCGCAAGGCCTGAAGGCTCTCTGGAATTTCTATTGTGGGATAATGAGGTATTTAAAACGAGTGTGGAAAGTTAGCGTGAAGTTTTTCTTTCTTTAAAACTTAACAGCCCTGAGGCTATAACTAATTGAATAAAATAAAATACAAATGTTTCTCATTATAAACAAATACTTATAAACAATACTTAGCTTTAATTGTTATTACAAGCCATGAAAATATATTTAAAAATTATTATCAGCTGCTGAAAGCCAGTTCATTTGGGGTGAAACCTCCGCCGATAATCTTTCTCAGTAAGACCAGCTTATCAGGACTGTCAGTGTCTTGCCGCCATTAGTTGTCTCTCAAACGTTCGATTGCTTAGAAGCTTTACTTTGTCTGCCAGAATGAAGATTGTTCAGTTCTTTGGAATTCTTTTAATGTGTCTCTTTCTTAACAGCAGTGTTGAGTGCAGTGTCTCTGAATGTAAGTTATTGTTTAGTTATGTTCAAAAGAGCTAAATATTTATAACATTTTAGGTGCTAATAGTAAATTGAGCGATCACCTGATTCCTCGATTAATATATAGCAAGAAGTCTGAGTTCGACCAAGAGTTCGAAAATCCTGTTCAAGAGGCTCGCTATCTTTTGTTTAAATTGGGACTGGTACATCTACGTTTACAATTAATGCAGGCAGCCAGCACCCCCGATGGCTTGCTCTTTGAGATGAAAACATATGAACAGGCAAGAGAGATTATGGAGAAATGGAAATCATTGTATCCCAGTTCGATGAAGTTTTATAAAAATTATGACCTGAAGCAGACTGAAAGGCACTTTCGCGATTGATTGGATTAAGAGGAAAAAAAATGTAACATGTGTTTTTATTTTTCCTTATAATTAATTTTTACTTGTGTACCATATCTTATCTGTAAATAAAGGCCACCAAGTTTTCCAATACTTTCATTCATTCACGGAATTCCATGTGGCTTCCATGGAAAGTTTGCTTATCAGTTATTTATTATTATTCCTGATAGCAAGTACGTCAGCGATTTGCTTTTGCAGCTACCTTGAAATCGAAAAAAAAACACTGAACTACGAAATACGAAATCCTATCCGACATTCCACATTCACCCACATTTGCTGCATGATATTTAATGCAGTCGCCGAAATGTAATTCAATACGCGGAGCGCTGAGTTCATGAGTAATGCAATCTGAGGCAGCCCACCTTGACTTCATTTGCCGCTTCTTTTCCTCACTTTGAAAGTTGCAACGAAAACAGAATTCACACGCCAAAGGGGAAGGGAGAGATATATAGAGAGAGAGAGAGAGTCGGCGCTTCGCTTTTTTTTTCATTCAATGTCAAACCGAAAGGTGAACTTTTGGGGCGAAAGACTGCGGGATAGTGGGAACCCCAATCAAATGCTATATCCCACCATAAATCACTAATGACACCAACTTTATCTGTCTTGTTTAAACAGCCATAAATTCTACACTACAGGAAAAAATAACAACAACAAGGCAGGCAAACTAAAAGGTTCTAACACCTCCTCTCCTCACTGCATTCATAATTTATGCCATCTCCAAGACAGACGCTCTTTGATATCAAATTATTTTCGCCGCCACATGAGTTATGATGCTTTGCATCCGCCAGCCAAATTGCCTAAAAAAAAAAAAACAGAGAAAAAGGGGCTCTAATCCCAGTCCAGTTTATATGCGATACATATATAATTTTGTTATTTTTTTCGACACTCATCTGAGGCTGTGGCTTCCTGTTTCAAGCTTTAATTAAAGCTATCCACTGGAAAGAATAGATCAAATTGATTATAATCTTATTAACACAAAATATGGCGAAAAAATAGAATTACAGTTCTCCGGAATTTGTTATTAATGTGTGACTTTTGATCCACAGTGTTCCAGGCAACGAAATTCTTATATTATTTCCTTATTACCACCAGCAGGAGTTGAACTCTGTACCTCGTGTTATCTACTTGAGAAGCTAATAAAAGAAATCACAAATATTAATCACTTCTTTTCAGTGTATCCTTGAACAAAGTTGCGGCTTACGTAAACAAAATATTTCGTTGTAGTTATGCATAAAAATTATTATAATTACACTCATAAATAATGAAAGACAAAAGTCTCGTTGCTCGGTTGGCAGCACCAAATCACAAAGATTAGCTCACCGATGGCGCACATATTAACATCTCAAAGACCGGCATAAGCTAACCGAATTGGATCTGGGATTTCGGATTTTTGGGATTTAATGCGTTTTCAACCGATAATCGAAAGCAAATTGAATTAATAATACGCGGGTCAATAGCTGTCAGCATAACTTTGAGTTATTGTATTGGGAAAAATCGTCATAATTTCCACTAATGTGCCACGCGAGAGGAGTGACTGACTCTTTCTGCGTTTCTATCGAAAAGAAATTTGTTTCTGTTTTTTTTTTTATTTTTCACTCCCAGCTGCTTTGGTATGCCAAACGTGGTTGTCAAATAAAATGTCTGGTTTATGAGACAGTTTAGCGATTAAAAAACGTGAAGGGAACGAACAAAAAATCCATTGAAAACTGCGTTTTCGATGTCAACGAAAGAGATTAGAAACTGAACCCATGAAAGGAAAAAAAATATTAAAAGGGGGCAGCAAATCGAAAATTATATTTAAATGTAAATTAAGCGCGTCCGAAATTACTAAATATAAGTTATTTTAGTGCTTTAAGTAGTGAAAGTAGTGGCGCATGGGAGTGGGTGCGAACTGCGGCTTAAAACTTGTGGATTATGTAAGTTCCCGGGGGCCTCTTCTACTTTATAATTAGGGTCTTAAAAAAGGGTCGGATGTGGGCGTGTCTCGTGGCACACGCACAATTTCGTCAGAGTAGGTAAAATTTATGCAGGTATCCCTACTTTCAAGGGTGAGTTGTCAGCACTTATCTCGGGGGTAAGTTTACTTCCCTTTTAAACACAGAGAAATATATATAAATAGAAATACATATAAAAGTAAATTGAAATGGAAGCAATTAAAATGTGGAACCAGCATAAGGTTTTCTGGTTTTTGTTTGGGGGAAATACCACCATGATCGCTCGACAATTCCTTTACAGCTGTGTGTATATCGGCCAAACATTCATTTCGTGTGCTCAGCAACCACAAAAACTCATTGCTAACAAAATGATCGACGATAATGCTGGAGAAACAATGGCAATAGCAGCAGCAGCAACAACATTGTCCCCGCTCAAGACCCAAGACAATGTCCCGCATTTAGCGACAATTAAGAAATCAAACGTGGCCTGTGCGCCAGGCAATTGTAATGAAAACCGCTCACCAGGAGCAGCACAAAGACAGCAGCTACTGTGGCATTTGCAACAGTAGCAATCCCTGATGACAGGCCACGGACTCCGACTTTCCACTCTAATGCAAATGTGCAATTAAATTGTTGTTGTCGCTCCGTTTGGCTTCCAATCAAAATTGTGCGATCGTAGGACCAGGGTCTTTCAAAGAGATCAAGTGAGCGTAACGACAAAAGCGCTGGCAATAAATTGTAATTAACCTTTTTTTTCCACCCGAATAAAATTGTGGGCGGTCCAAGCTCTTAGCTGAGATTATTTTCTACACAGAAAAACTGTCATTAAATAACCATAAAAATTGCAAAAACAAAAAAACCTAAAAATAAACGATAAGCCAAGAGCTCAATCTGCGGCCACATCAATTTGATGTGCAAACAATTGGGCTCACTTATTTGCCAAATTAATTGCTTCGTCTGTGGTTGTTTTTTATGACTGATAATTAAATGAATTTTAATGGCAACCGGGGCTCCCAAGTTCTCGTCATAGCCAAACGAACCCATTTGCCGACATAGAGTACTAAACATAAAGCAGCATGAAGCCACCACATATGGTTACAGTTCAGTAATTTTCATTTCATTTTCGAGTGAAAAACATCTATGAGCTGGAGAGATGTGTATCTGTATCTCGGCGACTGTATATCTGTATCTATGTACATACACACACACACACACACACGCTGGTACACACGAAATCGCAGTGGAATCGGAACGGGTGTGTCATTATTTCAACTGAATCCATGCCACATGCAATGCACAATGCACAGTAAACAAAATATATATCTTTAAATCTAGACAATACTATGAGATCTTCTCTTTTTAAACATTATATTTTGACATATATTTATATAATTTGTATCTCTTACAAGATCATCTTGAACCTGAGCCCAAAACGAAGCTTCTGAAGATTTTTCGAGGGAAATAAATAGCTACACATTGTCAGCTACAAACACCATGTGCTACGAATTAACTAATAATTATTACATTTATTTTAATACGAAACTAGATTGAATATATCATTTTTTCCTCTGTACTGATCGTTGTCTCTCGCTTTTGCCAACGATCCAGGGACGTCGGGACCAACGTGGGCAGGCCGAAACATTTTGACAGAACAGTTAGTCAGCTTGGCCTTTTGAAGACAAGGTGTTGCAGAAATCAATAGAACACTTATTTGGCCACACTTGGCAAGCAATTTATTGTTCGGTTCAGGCCTAGACCGTTGCATAAATTAACAGTCTGTGGGCCAGCCGCGCAGCTGCCTCGTATCTCTAAGATACACGGAGGGAATGTATCTATGCTAAAATCTCGACGATGGCAACTAAAAGTCTACAAAGTAACTAAAAGCTGCTAAGCTTGTGCGCAATTAGAATACCCAAAAGCCGGTTGTTGTTGGTAGTTGCTGCGATGTTGCTACATGGCTACACATGTTGCTGGCGGAATATGTAGTTGGCCAACTGCTGCCCGGTTGTTTGTCCGTTCGTTCGTTCATTCGTTCGTTTGTTTGTTGGTTTGTTTGTTAGCTTGCCATGCATCTAACTAGCTATCTATATTTGAGCAGATTGCGCTGCTAACCTCATTGCAATCGCGAGCCGGCAAGCTCTCTCAGACAAACTGACTGGCCCAAGTGACTAACTGACTTCAGTATGAGTGTTGCTTGCACTGAAATAAAGGAGAAAACTAAGGGAAATTATACTAATAAATATTACCTTGGGAGGTGAACTGGCAACAGAGGCGAACTTCTAACTTGTTTTAGGCTTTAGGGAAAGACATCCTTTTGCGGAAAAATATTATTATAATAAGAATTTTATATATGATAGATGTTAGCCTTAAAAATCATTTATCTTATATTAATCCAGCTCAATTTCTCTCCGTGTTCTGGATGCTGCTGCTGCTGCTGTTGCTGGTTTGGTCAGATATCGCCCCAACATTTGTTGGTCACATTCTCTGGCCAAATCCGTGTGTGAGTGTGTATAAATTGTAAACATGCGGACAAGTGTAATTTAGTTGTTAAGAGAGAGAAAGAGGGATCGGCAATGAAAGAGAGATAGAGAGAGAGAGAGAGAGAATTCTCAATGCATTGACAACGCGCTGACTTGTACAAATTGAAATTTAAAACGCTCCTTTTTGGCCAAATGCCAAACTGGTTGGTTGGCCAAAGTGGCTCGACCGCCTGCCACATTTATTTAAATTGCAATTAGAGTGCCAGACGCGACTTATAATTAGCTTGTTGGCGGCTTAATTAGCTGGCACACACATGCGGCCTAAGAACTGGATGGCCACAATAGATGCCGAAGAGAGCCAGCTTTATTGGACTTACTCTCAGTGTGAGTGTGAGTGTGTGAGAGCCTGTGTTTATAAAGCTGAAAGTCGTTAACCTTCGTTGTAACACATTCATCATCATCACTCACCTCGCCAGCAGCAGCCGCAGCAGCGGCAGCAACACGCACTCACCGCAGCAACTACAACTCACACACAGCTGTAAAAAGAAGTCGTCTTAATCTTAAACGACGTCTCCATCCACCTCAAAAGGCAGCAGCAGCATCAACATCAGCTGCTCTTAGCCAGTCTTCTGGCTGTTATTTTCCTTAGTCTTTTTGTTTGCCTGCATTTGAAAACAAGCAAGGAAGTTGACTGAGCGAATGACGAATTGACGAGCCCGTGCACTGAGCTGAGCCTCTTAAGTAACTCACAAAGGAGAGCCAGAAACAGCCTGAATTCCAACTGAGAGAGAGGCAGGCGAGCAGCGATGGAAAGCATTCGAAAGTGTCACGTCTAGAACTAAATATGGGGAAAATTGGGAACACAACAAACACACAACGCAAACCAAAAGACTCTGACGGCGACATTCTCCAGTGCGTAGTAGTCGAGTGCAATCGTTTGTGGCTTCGTCTTGACACTTTCTCGAAGAATGCAAACAGTGAAACCTTTTGGTTTGGCGGATGTTTGTCCAGACCCGAAAACAAGCAAGACTAACTGTAAACCATCAAACTAATGCCAACAAAAAAAAAAAGAAGCAGCAACAGCTGCAGGAGGAACCCACGGATGAGGCCAACTCTTCTCGAGTGAAATAATTAAAATTCCTTGCTCATAACTTCCGCAATTAAGTCTGGCAGTCTACAGAGGCCCAAAGGAGCAGCAGGGCTGTCCTACTCCAGGAGTCGACGAGGAGCCGCCACATCAGCGGCAACAGCAGCTAATTTCCACGCACAGTTGACGCGATCCGAGGCCACTGGCCAACACATGTGAGTTTCACTTCACAGTGCCAGGGCCAAGAACATGTACACTGAGATAAAGGAACTAGCTACTAGGCAAGAAAATAAAATAGAGAACTAGAAAAGGGAAAAATTTCTTTTAAACTGTATTATATTTTTAAGTTTTAACTGTTTTTTAAATCCAAACATGCAGAGTTTAGAAATAAATATTAAATATATATTTTATCTTATAATTACCGCCTACAAATTCAACGACAAGAAACTGTAAAATAATATCATAAATTTTCAAAACTAAGGTAAGGCAAGGTCACAAATTCCCTCCAAGATAAATGATATATAATAAAATGATACCGTAAAAATTTAAAATAAAAATGCTGGCATGTTATTAGTGAAGTCACAAGCCTATACTTTCTGTCAGTGTCCTTCTTGGGTGACTGTCAGACATTTGCAACGCTCACCGGCAGCTAGCTGGCTAGCTAGCTTACTCTGTCTGCCACTGCGGATCGGAGCAAAGCGGAGCGGGATGGTTGGTGGTGAGTATCTTTGAGATACAACGCATGCCACATGGAACACGCCTGCACTAATGAAGTAATTCATTGAACCGTGCTACGCCGGCGTGGCCTGCCATTGCCATTAGTTTAGTGTTGGCTGCACTCGCTCCCGCTGCCAGCTCCTGCTGGTGCACTGCACCCACTCTCCGCGCCGCCCTTTTGGTTTATGCCAGGCATTTTAATGCCGCTAAGCCCTAGGCGTTGTTTGTTTGCCAAGAAGAAAGGAGACAGACGTCGGCTGCCGTGTTTTTTTGGCCAACATCTGCAACTGCGACGCAAATGTCCGCTCTGCCTGGATGGCACATTAGATCACTCAATGACAGGCGGGGCCAAACGCCTGGGACTGTTGGCCGCTTGACCTCGCCTTTAAAAATGAAAACATCGAACGGCGACTGACGGCGGCGGCCACTCCTCGGAAGGGGATATAAACTCGGACCATGGGTATTTATCGGCGGTCCGGCCAAGCCCATTGAGAAAAATGTCTTTGATAATTAAGCGGGTCGTCGTCGCCGTCGCTGTAGCTGTCGCTGATCGGTTCCCATCCGCGTTCTCCTTACCGATCCTCTAGAGCTCAGGCACAGCACTCCGCGAGCTCATGGCACTCTCCACACCACTCACATTCTAACGATTGCACTTTTACCGAAAAGCGCAAGAACTTTATCTGGCATGCCGCTGGACGTTGCCGCCAGTCAGGCAAATAAAGTAGCCTCGAGACACACCGAGTAGACGGGAGTGAAATCACTGGGAAAAAATGTTGATAAAATGGAGGAATTTCTTGGGAAATTCAGAGAGGAAAATGAAAGGCTTCTCCTTGTCTCGAAGTTGTGTAGAAATGTTTTTAAAGAGAGTTTTCAAGTTGATGATAAGATCAGTTGTTAAATCATAAGATCACTTAGTAAATTTCACTTTTTTCCTTATAAAATGAAGAAGAAACATTTGTTAAAAAGGAATTATTTCTTTTAAAATTTGATCAGATACTTTAGTTGTTCCCAAAATAATATATTTGATATACTTATAAAAATATTTCTATTGATCTCAGTGTACGATGGGAGAATGGCTTGGAGTGGTCAGTCGCATCATCTTAATAGAAATATGCGTGTATTCGAGTGTGTTTGTGTGTGTGAGACGGTGCTGCTGTGTTGTGCATATCAAAATCCATTAGTGGCTTTTGTAGAAATAATCAACAACGACAAAAACAAAATAAATGTAAAAATAAAAAACAGCAAAACTGCAAAACAGCGGCAGACGATGCATCTGTTCCCTCCCTCTCTCTCTCTCTCTCTACTCCTCCCTTTCTAACTACTCTTTCACTGCGGTTTTAGCGGTGGCCATATCCATATATCCATATCTGTGGCCCGGCTAAGTGAACATTTGTAATGGTCAGTCAGGCGGCCAGTGGCTCGTCTATCAGCAAACGCGTTTGTTTGGCTGTCCACACAGCGAACTGGCGGATACAGATACAATGCACAGAACGAAATCGAAACTTGTTTCTTGAATATAGAAAGAAAGTATTTCGAAAATAATGTGGCCTGTATTGTACTCATTAAAAACATACATAAAACGAAAAGAACCAAGCATAAATAAAAGTCACTGATGAGGAAAATTTATGAAAACCCTAACTTTATGGATTAAACAACTCATACCTTGAGTTTATTAATCTAATTACCACTTTAAATGTTTATTTTTATAGCAAATTATATGAATACAAGAATTATTATAGATATTTTCAGTGCACACCTACATAAATGTATATATAGCACAAAGAACAAAAAATAAACTGAAGCCTACAGAAATTGGCTGGCATCTAATCACTTGTTTTCGTTGTTCATTTCAAACAGAGCGTGTCGCGGGCATTTTGTAAAAAAATAAAAATAATTACAGAATGCGGCTTGGTGCTCCTCCTCGGTGGACGCTCTTCATTATCATGCCGCGATCCAGTGGTCGCTGATCAGTGGTCAGTGCCTTCTCCTTCATCCATCCACATAGTTGTAAATAATTGCATTTAATTATAAATTCTATAATGAGTGGCGCGGGCATTTTTTTTCGAACTCATTCAGCCCCAGTGGCGATTAAATTTATCAGCGTCAAGTGGTTGTGATTGACTTGTCCGCATGCAAATATGCTCGCATATTTGCATTTACTTGGCGGCTGTAAATCATAACTCCCAGCTAGATAATTTACGAGCCTGTTCCGGGCCCAATGTAAACAAAAACAGAACTCGAGGTGACGTTAAAATATGCCATTTACATTTGCATTCCTGGCATACCTTTTCTGGACTCCCCTCTATATACAAGTATATTCAATACTATTCATTCATAAAACTTTGGAAAGTCGTTAAATTGGCAACCGTGTCTCACCGCGGATATTATTTATGCCAGCTTATGCTGGGACTCTACAGATTTATGCCCATTTCGACCTTAACCAATTTATTGGGGTATTTATAAATGGCGACATTTGTAGCCTTTGCAACTCAATCGCTATATAAACTTTTTACGATCCGATGAAAATAACAGGCGGTCGGCATGAAAAACGTGAAAATTAAATCAATTCGGACAGACCAGATGGAGCAAAATGGTGATTGCCGAGGATTTGTTATTTTATGGCCCCAAGATCAACGCTAATTTGTTGTTTTTCTTTCGCTTTAGATATATGTACATACTATATGTATATCTCTTTTTCCGTAGGCTGAATTATAAATCGCTGGTTGGAAGAGAAAATGAGAAAAACATTCAACTAATTCGTTGGCAAAATTTTGGCAATTGTTCAAGGCTGACGCACAAGTCAACCGGTGGTCATCGTATGGGGGATAAATTACGAACTAATTTTCGAACTGCAAAGAGCCAGGCCAAATGACTAATGCCATTTCTTGTCACATTTGTGTATAATTAGGACAGAGTCTGACCCACAAATCATAGAGGAAGTCACTTAATTAATAAAGATAATTTTAAAAAACGAATATATATCGATATCAGCTTCATATTCAATTTTATAATATTTCTACAGCATTTTCTTGTTTAAGAAAATCAGGAAAAACTTCCTAACGCAATCAAGATGAAAGTTCTGGCCAAGTTGTAGCTACTAAAGCCACTGGAACTACCAAATTAAAGCAGCACCAAGTCTCTGCACATATGTTTCCCTATTTGTTTGGGTTTCTGTATGTTTATTTATTTGTATTTGCTTATCAGCGGCACGGCGGCGTCTCTAATTAATTTTTTTTCTTCTCTAAAAATCGTTGGTAGATCTTGTTGTTGTTTTCCATATGTATATATATAAACACATACATATATCTTCGATGGCCAACACAGATCCGGTCCGTAGCTGCCCACATGCTTGTGTATATAGCCGGCATACTAATTAAGTCACAAATACATAACGCCAGGTTTTATCAAACGAGAGATAAAAATTACAAAAAAGTGGGAAAAACAAAAAAACAAACCGAAACGTGAAAGAAAAACCAAATGGAACTAGCCCGGCGCTATCAGAGTGGCTCTCTAAAAAAAAGGAGAGATTAGCAAGCAAAAGACCCAACAACAAGCACCTCTTTTTTTGTTTATCAGCGGCTAATGAACGCCAGTGATAAGCGAGAAAATATAAAAAGAAACGAGAGCTCCTTCCTTTGCACGTGTAAAGCGAAAAATATTTAAAAAAGAAATAAAAATATTTTCGATCGAACGGCCATCAATCACCGCTCTCAAGTGTCCCGCAATAATATTTATAATAACTTTAAAACGATTTTATTTCGCGCCCGCTCGTCCGGCCAAATGCCTTTCAACGTTTTCAATTTCATTTTCGGGGGCCCCCTTTAATTGCCGAAATCAATTCAAAAGCCAGTTGAACGCGTTAAAAGCAACTACAGAGGCAGCAAATAAACAAAGTGAGGGGAAGCGATTGGAGGGGGGGGGGTATACGAAAAAACAACCAAAAAAAGTTTCAATAATTATTAACAAGACGACGGCGAGTTCATTAGCGCCGCGGGCAAACGAACCGAACTGCTTACAGTTCTGTGTGTATTTTTTAATGAAAAACACAAATAAATGTTGGGTAATTAAGACTTGTCTCTCATACAATGTATAGTGCTCTGCTGGCGGGGTTCTGGGTGTTTGAAATAAAATCACTAAATGAACGTAATGTACGTGTGCAGAGAGAGAAATGTTATAGAAATATTGATAATTTCATAACAGAAAGATAAGATTGTTGTACTTTTCTTTAAAGGAAATTATACAAACTAAAAACAATCCTTGAAAATGGTATTAGTAAATCTTTAAATACATTTTATTTGAAACTATATGAGTTACCATTTCCCTAATATCTCTCCCGGTCTAAATACTCTTTGTATGAACTTTTTAAGTACTTTTCACGTACTTCTTTACATATATCTAATATCTTTAATTAAACGTTTTTAAGAAGAAGTTTCCCTCGGTGCACCGCTGGCTAAAAGGCGTTCCAAAACTTGTTCGACAACTTGTTTTGGTCTTTACATATCGACTAGAATCGCGAGTGAGCCCCATATACTACTACCATATGCGATAATGCTGCTGCGAGCACATGATATAATATAATTGGAATGCGCCACACACACACACACACACACACACACACACTTAGACATCGGGGTACTACTTATATTCGCCGTTCGGAAAACTATCGGCTGCTTTTCCACATCCCCACAACACATTATCAAGTGTGGCTCGTATGGCTGGCTTACCGAGAATCATGCTTGGGCCGCAGTAAATTTCCATAAATTTACATGCCATAAATCAAATTGAAAATGTATTTTCCTCCAATGATGATCGCAGCTCTTTTTTTTCTTATCTCCAAATGGCTGTCTGTCTTGGGAAGGGACAGCCCGCTGCTGCTGTTGCAAACTAAACACGCTTCTTATCAGTCGAGTTCAGTGCAGTTGCCGCCGCTGACAAAGTGCAGTCAACTCAGATCACTTCGTGCTGCATTTTCCCTCGCTGATGGGCGATGACTAAGTTCCGAGCTCTCCGGTTTCGCAGAGACAAGAGCCCACGCACTGGGAGTTTTCTCAGTTTTTTTAATATATTTTTTTTTTTTTTATTTGGTTGAACCACGACGCCACAGCGCAGACGGCACAATAATGGCAAATGCTGACGCCGAAAGCGATGAACTCATTCAATTCTTCATTCATGCAGCGGCACAGCAAAACGAGTAAGTGAGAATTAGTGTAGCTCCATGAATCGACCAGAAAATACTCGGTATTTGTTAGAGTTTTCATTCTTTTTTTGCTAATAGCTAATAGAGGTTTTTTACATCATTTAAGATGCTAAGAAGATGGAACTTAAAACTTAAAACTATCTAATTATTTAAAACGTGCATCCCAAATTTCATATTCGTTGCTCTTCTAGATCGTGAGATTCATACATAATTTTAAAAGACTACATATAAGTCGAGATATAATAGGTTTAAGTTTAGTTCTCTTTTATTTTTATTTATTGTTTAATCATAGATATGAAGATATCAACCAGAAATAAGTTAATATATATTCTCAACCATTTCCTGTTATATCTAGACTTAACTTTGATTATTCTTAAAATTCTATAAGTAGTACAGATCGAATATATTAAATAGAAATATTCTAACAAGATCACATACCAAATATGATAACTATATCTCGATTAGTTCCCAAGATCATATAGGACAGTCTGCTTAAATAACGTAATTCTGCAATTAACTGTATCAAGCTCTCTCCAAAATCGATTATACCCTCTTCGGGCTCTACAATTGCCAGGTATTTAAAAACAGACAACACTCGCTTTATTGACTGCCCGCTAAAATGTTCTGAACAGTCCTAATGGACTTCTCAGCTGTCTCTGTGTGGCAGGAAAAGGCGCTGCATCGGCGGCGGCAATAAAACGTGCAAAACAACAGGAAATTTCAAGCTTGCGCCAAGGTTCGATCGTATGACTAATTTTCGCACACAGTTCGGTGATAAAGTACACAAAGTATATTTGCACATGCTTAGTGCGAAGCTGCCCTGCTCTCGATGTTTTGTTTTTTTGTTACTCAAAAAAGCAATTGCAGCTTTTACTGGGCAATTACGTCACCGACGAGTGGCGAGCGTCTTTAGTGCTGTCTGTCAGCTTGTCAAAAAAAAAATAAAAATAACGAACAGTTTTTTTTTATTTTGAGTTGGACCGACTTTCTTATTGCATTCGGCAGACGATGGCTGATGTATATGTATAAGTATGTCTCTGAGTCAGTCAGTCGATCGCATATGGCGCTATTTACTATATTGGCTACAACACTTGATAGCACTCTCAGCGAAAATGCACGTCTACGAAAAAATGTTTAACTCAGCTTGAAAAAAGAAATGAAAATAAACTTACGATTCTGACATTGAAGAGGCAAGTCAACCAACCTGTAAAGAAAAAAGAATATAAGAAATTAGTTGATAATTTAAATAAGAAAAGAAGTAGCTGTGAACAAATATTTATATTCCGAGTTGGGAATTAGCAATTCTAAAGAGAGACTTCGTGATCGAATGAGGACGGATTGAGATGTCGGGGATTTCACTTTCAGAGATGAGATCATAATGATGAATAAAATCATTTTGATTTTTGCCAATGAAAAGGTGGAATTTATTGGCAACTGTAAAAAATATAACCGATAACCCCAGCACATGCCAAATAGCTCAAGTCGATTAGGCTATCAGCAATGAGCTCATCGCACTTTTAACGCTAAGGTCATTTGCCATTATTTTTTACGATGGCGCCTCATCTCCCATCTCATCTCAAAGGCAGATTCTATCAGCGTTTATACATTTTTATAGCGACCTACAATATAAGTAGTACTTATTTTTATTGCCATTTGCGCTTTTATCACGTATTTATGATTCACACAAATTCTAATCTCGCCAGTTAGAAAAGGTTTTGCAATAAGAATTACTAGGGGAAAATTAATCAATTATCGTGAGCGAGGGGCAGGCGTGTAACTAAAATAAACAACAAACTTAATTAAAAACCAAAAATGGGGCGCAAAAGTAAACAAACCGCCCACACAGAGAGCACGACACTCACTCACTCAGGGAACTGCAGACTGCACAAATTGAAAAAAGATGAAAAACAAAAAGAAAAATTGGAAAAGGCAAAACAAAAAAACAAAGTAAAATTTAAAAGCGAATTGCACTTCAGCGTACAATGGCCATAAATATGAAATTGTATGGTAAATTAATGCTATTATAGCGTCTAAAATCCAACACACAAGAAATAGAAGAAAAATGCTTAGAAAAAGACCAGCAACAACGGCTAAATAAAGAGCCATATTTGAAGACCTTGTACGTGGGCTGCCTACACAACCAGTTCGCGGTTTTCAGTTTATTTCAATTTTCTGTGTGCTATGTGTGCGCCGGTCTGAGTTGGCCCAAACCAAGTTGGCCCGGTCTGGGCCGGCCAACTCCATCTCCGTCTACTACCAGCAATAGCTTCATCTGTGCACAGCAAAAAATATTGAACTATTCTTAAGTAGTTAAAAAAATCCAGAAGGAATCATGGGATATTTTCTACGTTTTTATATGGATATAAAAATGATAAAGTAGTAGCACCTAAAGATATAAAAAACATAAATGGAGAGGATTTACACAAATGTAATTTTTAAATATTTAAGAAATAAGAACGCGCAAGATCTACAGAAGCTTCGCTTTTGGCCCCAATTCGCGAGTCAGCAAATGTCTCTGCCCGGCCGCTGTACACACCAAGTGTATAAACAAACGTTCGTGTGGGATCGGCAAGGGCTTTCGACACTGTCGTATTTATCTTTATATATTAAAATCCAAAAGTAATTGAAATGGTTTTAATATTGCTATAAATAACAAAGAAACTATTATTTAAATATATTAAAAGGAGTTTATAGTTTCAAGCATATTTTGTAGTAATATTATTATTTTTTAAGACACATTCTCAGGCTATTCCTTTTTCCTGTGTATATACTGCTGCCGACTGACTATGGCAGCGTTTCAGTTTCTTAGTTTCACGTATACACGTATATATATCTGCCTCATACATATGGCGGCAGCACTTGATTTGCATAACAAATGCAGCACCAACAACAGCAGCAACAGCAGCAGCAAAAGGCAAAAGCCACATCCAGCGAAGAAGGCTGGGGCTGAGAAGCAGCAGCAGCTCCAGCCAGCCGTGCCAAAAACAAAAGCTAACTAAATTGTTGCAAAAAAAAGTAAAAATAAGATATATGTAGCGAGTCGCTCAAAATTCATCAAATGCGCACCCAAGAGTCAAAAGCTCGTCGCGCTCAATTACCAGAAATTTCACTCCATTAAGACACACACCTCGCGCGTCCATAAAAAGTGAATGTCTATCATTAAGACAATTTGATCCAACGCTTTTTATTTTCGTGGTTTTTCTTCTCGCCAATTTTTTCTTTCTTTTGGTGTCTTGTTAGGTATTTTTTGTTTTTCTTCTCCTTGTTTTGCATCCGCTTGAACCAGCACTTTTCCATTTCCGCTTTAATGCCAAATTAATTGAGCCTAATTACGGCAATTGAGTGGCACGGATTAGATCACCGCGTCGTCGCCATCAGATCATCAGAGAGCGACCGGGAGAGAGAGAGATCACCTGCCGTGACTGATTTAGTGATTTTTGCCAAAAACAGAGCTGTCCGAATGGCGACGGGGCTAATAATAAAACGAAATTAATAACCGAGTTCGTTAAGAAATGCTAATTTTGCTCATTTTTAATGACGCCGCACCGCTGCGAGACGCCCTTCGCTGGCAGGTGGAGATAATGCCACCATAATTTCTAAGGTGACAAAAAAAATTTGCCTTCGCACATAAACCTACGCACGTGTACGTGTCAACTAAAGACAAATTGGCAAAATTTCAAGTATGCCATAAAGGGAATACCGGAATAAAAATTCGGTCAATAATATTCTACGTGTCCAACAGAAACGGGCCCTTATACTTACACTTATATACGCATTTTATTGAGGTGCCCAAGGGCTGGGACTGAACACGGGGATTAGTTTTGGGGCCATTAGTCAGCGGGCGTCGATTGCGTAGCACGGTTGTTGTGGCCGCACCGATTTGTTTGCATTTTCACATTTATTTATCAACAAATTACGCTGTAAACAAAAGCAAACAGACCGAACGAGCAAACGAACGAACATGGAACGGACATGGATGTGAGTGCCAGTGCGGCGAGCGTATTTGTACTATGGCACATACCTCAAAAGTCCGGCCAAAAGGTTAATTATGCAGCCCCAGACTGGGAATTTTACAATACTATAAGTGCACAGAGGGAAATTGTGGGGGAACCTAATATATATTATATATAGCAAGTATACATATATAGGAAGTATATATAGCACATACAAATTCTTCAATTATTTGGTGCTTACTGTCATAAGTTCTTCTTTTTTTAATTAAGAGTGGATAATTGAAAGGAATTAGAAGAAATATTTATATTAATGGGTAAAGTTATAGTTGAATTAAAGAAGGAATATTAATATAGAATTCAATGGATAAAGTATTTTTTTGAAAATGTATTTTAAAAGTAAAGAGTACTTTAATAATTCATTTAAGATAACTATGATTCGAAAATCATAAAAATAAGACATCCATTGAGCAGTCTTCGCTGTTTCAATAATATATCACTATAAATAGTAGAAAATGCACTTATAAGAGTCGAAGTTGATCCTCATTTTCCAAAGAATTATTCTTCAACTTTAAAAGTATTTATTGTTAATTATTTCTCGACGTGCACGTACACACCATATTTATTTTCTGGCGAGAGAAGTTAGTCAGCTCGTCAGCGCGGTTCGTCAATCATTTTCTGGATGGCTTACATGAAAATCGTGTTTGCGTTTTTCTTTATTTTTTCTTTCTTTCGATTTTCAGATTGTTTTTTCTTCTTTTTGTTTTTTTTTTTTACTCTGTTAAACGTTTTCACTGCATTTTTACAGCCAAACAAATTTTTTGACAAGCAACTGACAGAAATTGACAAGCGGCCGAGCAATGGTCCAAAATGCTTCGGGACCGAAAAGAACTCTCGGAGTTGATGTGAAAGATGATTCCAGCTGTGAAAAGGTCAACATTCAGTCTGTGGACTATAGACTATAGACCATGTTGGACATACTGCTGGGTCTGTCGTGCAGAGTTATTACCTCGTTGTGTATGGTTGCCTCACTTTCCAACGACTCTGTTTGGGCCGAAAGAAATGAAAAGTGTGGCCTGAGAACCCGAGAAAGGCATTTCTTCGGGGCTAATATTGACAAATTAAATGCAGGTTAATGTGTCTTTAATGTTTTCTTAAGCTTCTCTGTCTTTCTCTATCTTTCTCTGTATCTCTCTTGCACTCTATATCTCTCTTTCTGGGGTAAGAGAGATTTGAGATCCTAGAAAATCCATTCCATTGATGCAACATATGTGCGCGGCGGCAAGTAAAAATACACAAAGATCGGCGCGTATCTTTAAGAACCAACAACATAAAATGCACAGATACATAGATACGGTTACGGATACGGTGCAGAATATGTGTGTGTGTATGTTTTTGTGGAAAAACTAGCAGTCAAAGGCAAGGCAATTCAAAAGTCATTGAGGCGCAAAAGTCAAGCATAAATATTTCAAATAATGTTTGCTGGCCCCGCTGGCATTGGGTCTTGGATCTTGGATCTCGGGACCCGGACGACGCGTTTGTTGGCCCCCGCCTCCCTTTCTCCCACCAGCTGGGTGTGCTGTTTGTGTGTGTGGCATAATTTGGTGAGAGTTCGAGTTCAACAGCTGAACAAAAACAGCACCGAGCCACATTAACTTTGAAATAAGAACAACACCATAGAACTCGAAACGATACAGGGGAAGAAATTGTACAAAATATCTAATAGATAGTTGGTTTATATAAATCTTCGATAAGCTGGTTTCTGAGACTCCTAAGGATTAAGGAGATTGATGAAATAAATTCCTATTAAAAGGAAATATCATTTAAATATTACAGCAAATATTCTCTACTAACAATATCGCCTCTAAAAACGCTACAATACCATTTCTCGCCGTGTACCGTCCATAGAATGGAGAATAGAGAACGAAGCATATTGAGAACCGGAGAATTTGAGAACCAGAGGGAGCTCACACCGCAGGCTGATAGGAACAATTTCAAAAGCAGACACACACTGGGAGAGAGATAGAGAGAAAGAGGCACCGGCGGGTGTTTTTTTTTTTTTTTTGTTGTAATAGACAATGTCTACGCTGATGACCTCAGTTAAAAATAAATAATGCCTTACATTGTTTGGAATTAGTTGCTGCTTTTTTTTTGCTGTCGGGCTCCAGATTGTGTAGATCTCTCCCCGAGATTCTTTTTGGCCGTAAGTTCAGGGTGGCGCTCAGCGTTGATCGGTGATCATGGTGGAGGCTGGCAACAATAAAGCCAACATGGGGCGCCCAAAACAAATCATTTTGTCAACTCAGCCGGTGTACACGGCAGCTGGCAGTGGGGACACATGCATATTTGTGTAAATTCTTGTACGACATTTATCACACACACGAAATTGATGAACCTGCCCCGCCTGATAAATGTTTTTGTGAACGGCAGACAGGGGAAAGCGATCAAGTCGGAGGAAATCTGCTAGAGATTAACTTCTAAGTGAGCGAGGAGGATACAAAGAAACATCACTTGGTCTTCTGTTTTTTTTATTTTTAATTAAACCAAATCTGAGGGGAGATTTCAGGGAAAGATTCTAAGTTATACTCATGGATTGAGTGCTCTATTCGATGTTCTGCTTTATATAAATATTGTGACTTTTTTGTGGGGTTCTTTAAAGTTATAAATTTGAAAATAACAAGTCTTTGAATTCGTTTTCATTATAAATAATGTGATGCAGAGCTTATATATTATACTAACTAATAAGAAAAGATATTTTTAAGCTTTCTAGTTCATTTTCTTATTAATTAAAGGTTTCTTTTTAAACCTTGTATTAATGTATTTCAAATGAATACCATGCTTCAAATTCAATTGAAATTTTAAATTTGATGAAATCATAAATGAAATAATCAAGGACTTCATTTCAATGTAACTTTTTCACATTTTAATAAAATTTAATTCAGTTTTAGGGGCCTTTCCCAGCGAGAGGAAGAAACAGAGCTAGCCGAAATATTGTTTCAGTTTTATTTACCTGAAATTGGCTGGTTTATCAACCACCGAGCACAAGTGTTTCGTTGTGAACTTATTTACATACATATCGGTACATATGTGGGGTAAGACACAACAAAGGCAGACAACAAAACAAGTTTATATACAAAGGTGTATATATAATATAAGGTGGCTATAGCTATGCTGTAAACTTAACAAAAAAAAGGGCGAACCATATCGAGAGCGTGGCTGTTATGGCAGACAAAACGGGTCCCCTGTGCCACTCAGGGGGTTAAGCGATCGCCACCGCCGCCGATGACGCACCATATAGAACCGGAAATTTCGTTATTTAGCTCTGGGTTCACTCATGGGTTCTCAATAACTATGCAAATCAATGGGCAACCGTTGTTATGCACCACACCACGGTCGCCATTCCCATGAAATCGACAAAGAATTGAAAAGCAAGGTAAATAATACAAACAAGGGGTAGAAACTACCACCCAACAAGAGTGTAAACAAACTACACGGCGATTAAATGATTTATGAATCGAAAACAAAAACGCTGTTGCAGCAGCACGGCAGCGGAAATGCTTAAAGAACCCAAAAAGCCCAGGTCCAAAAAAGCGATCGGAGATAACTGCAGAACTTGAGAACTTGAAACTTGAGTGATGAAAGAGCGCGTCGGGGCAGATAATGCCAGCGACTAACTAACTGTAAACATATATTATATAGGTTATCACTATCGTTTTCAAGTCAAGTCGTCGACTGACAAGATAAACGAACTAAGAACCAAAGAACCCCTAAACGAACCGAACCGCACCTCAGGTATCTTTTTTTTTTGTCTAGTGAAAGTAAGAGGGGAGAGGACTATCACCAAAATGTATCTAAGCGCTGACGTTTCGTTCTAGGAACTCCCCCAAAAGAGAGGGATACAACACTCATAAGCCCGGCAGATCTGCAGATCTTTATGGGCCCCGAGATAACTCAGACTGTTCCTTATTCCTCTTTTGTTTACACACCTCCATAGATAAGCTCTATTTACCTTTTTTTTAGATGCGTTTGCCGAGAGAGTATCTGTAACTTTTTGTTTGTTTCACAACACCAACGAAATAGAATTTCGTATATATTTCGTAAATTGCACAAAACTTTATCTATAAAGATATATATATTCAATAATTTCCTTTCTTTAATTTTCGAATCGTTTCGTTTTTATTTTTCTTTAATTTTTTTTGTGTAATCACTTTTATTTATACTTTATTTATTTATGTTTTGCGCTCGTTTTCAACAACAACATTTCGTCATGTTTTTGTTTTTCTTTTATTTTTTTCTATGGGGCGTATAAAAGATATTTGTAGTAAACGTAATCGAAAACAAAAGCACAAACACACGCGTTCTCGTTCTCTCACGCATTTAGAGCGAAATAAGTGGGTAAAGAAGGGGGATAGGAGGAGAGGAAGCGAAAGATAGGGGAAACAGAAACACACACGAACACACACCGAACGGAACCGAACCGCAAAGAAAACTGATTTTTATGCACTATTTAGCTTTATACTTTTTCCTGTTTGTAGTTTTTATTTACAGTAAACTCTGCATAAAAGAAGCCAACAAAATATGAAGGGAGATGAAGCAGTGTCTTAAAAATAATTGAAATAAATCAATAAAATATTTATTATATTAAAAAGCAAACAAATACTGCAGAAAAATATAGGAATGCCAATTACATTTTCAGTTTTCGAGAAGCTCTATATATATTTTTTAAGAGGAAACTATGAAGACACTCAAACTATGGGATTAACCTAATTTATAACATTTTCACGCAGATTTCAGTAATATTATCTTGAGGCAAATTAAGGCACGGTTTTTATTCCTATATGGAATATTCTGTATATGGAAAATATGTAGTTTATTTTTCTGGTGCGATCAGTTTGTATCTTTTCTTCTTTATAGATCGTTAATATCATTTTAAATACATTTCCTGTTGGTAAAACTGCCAAGTTATTTTTCTTAAGGGCTAACTGTAGAAACCGTGCGAAATTCAAGCCAAAATATGCGAGAGCAGCATGACAAACGATGCGTTTGTTTTGTTTCCAACTGCAATTTCCGCGCTTGGTTTTTTTATTTTATTTATTTACTTGTTTGGAAGCGAAAAACAAACGTTTTCTTTCTTATTAAATCGAGGGAGCGAAAGAGTAAGGGTCTCAGTGTGTGTGTGCCTCTGTTTATCGCGGTTTGGGTTTGGTTTTGCTTTTGCTTTTGCTTTTCTTCAACAAAATTTCGTTCACGCCCGTACCGTTCGTATCTCATTCATAAAGCGAATCGAACAGATACACTCGCGCGCACACTCACAGTTTCGTATGTCGCGGTATCGAACTCGGGTTTTTTTTTGGAACTTTGGATCCAGAATCGCTATTCGTAACTGCCTGTTTTTAAGACCGTACACGACGACGCTCTGCGAGCGACTGTTTGAGTTTTTTCGAAAAGTGCGCCAGGGCGCTCGTGCGCAACCGAACATGCGTTCGGGTCTTTGCGAGAAACCAGAAATGCTCCCTCCAAGTGCTCTTAACGTATCGCAAAGATACTCTTTATATACAGGCTTTGTAGAATCAAAACAATGATTAGATATTCCAATACAAAAGTGATTGTAGAATAAAAAAACAAAAACCAAAATATTCTAATAATAAAAGTGTTCTAAATACTATAAATTGGATTTTTTTTAACATTGTTAATTCTCTAATTTGATATTTAAAAACAAAATTAAACTTCAAAATGATATAAATGTATTTATTGTATTATGTATGTATGTATTATTTTTCACTATAAATTTGCTTAAAATTAACGACTGATTTTTATTATTAAGTACAAATAATTCTAACTTTGGCTTAAAAAGAATTAAAAATACATGAAATACTCCCTCAACCGGCTGTTTGTATCTCAGCGATACTCTCTGTCTCTCTTAATGCTCTCTGAATCTTACAGATACTCTTTGGCTGTTAGCAAAATAAGACTAGGCTCATTTTGCGCGTTAACAGCTCCTTTTGAGCAGCTAACAGCGCCGATCAGAACGACCTCAAACATGTTGCTGTTTGAAGCATAACTCGAGAATTGTTCACATCATTGAAAGTAAAACCAACTGAGAAGTTATTGAAATGGAGAAGAACTCCAGCTGAGTGCAGAGAAAGAAAAATCAAGAACATAGGAAGGATAATTAAGCATATATATTTATTTAAATTTATTCTTTGTCGTCTTTAAAAAATGTAATAGTTGCAATTGTTGTTATTTGTTCAAACGAAATCAATAAATAGGTACTACTTTCTAGTAATAAGAATTAATGTTGTAAACAAATTAATACAATTAGAACTTACTTTTCCAGCTTTTGGGATTATAAGAATAAGGCTTCTGGCACAATATATTCGTCATTTAATATTTACATTAAAGATACGATTCTAAACTTAAGAATTTTACGCTATAATAAATATATTTTTGTCAGTGTTCTTTGTCTTTTTGTGTGTAAATTTACACACTTTACGCCTCTAACAAGCGGTGATAAAACCCCATGTTAGAGTCTCTCCTATGGCTTATTTAGTGTGTGTTTTCGGTTTCTGGATTTTATGGACCCGCCGCTCTCATCTGTGTGCAGCCTGGCCGTCGTCTCGTTTATCGTTTGTCTTAAATCTTTCAGGCCTTATCAGTGGGGGCATTGTCTTATCTTAGGATTTATGACTTGACGAGCATTTAATAGCCAGCTAGTTCCCGATTCCAAGAAGGCATCTTAACACTTTCGTTGTCTCAATTTGATTAGCGCCCTGCATTGACTTAACACTTTCCCAAACTCGGGTTTAGTGTTTAACAAAAGAAAATATTCATAATTGTTGGAAAAAAATGGCATAACAGCTAGCGCTTTTGAAAATTATATGTCTTCAAAAACACCAAGAATATTTGTACCTTGGCCAATTAAAAGTTTCCAGAGTAGAAATTATACACGCCTTTGTTTTGTATTTTCCAGATCATTAGTTTCGAATTAATACTATTAATAAAAACCTTAAAGACCTCAAATTATATACCATTGTGTTTCTTAGTTAATTAGTTTTGACCGCCAAACATAAAGAAGTTTTTGTTCTTAAGCTTATTTAATCATAGCAGCCTTTTAATTAATTTAGCAAGCCAAGAGTTCTTGAAGTTAATAATATACTTATTAAAGCATTCTATGAATCAGCTAGTAATAGTCATAAATCATGTATTTATAACCGAGTAAGAATGAAGTTTCTCCAGCACTTTGTTCAATGAAACTGAACGGCTAGCAACAATTCGTCAGGATTAAGCAGTGTCAACTCTTTCCTGTTCTGGTACCATCTCTCTTTCGTCTATCCCCTCTGGCTCTATTAGCTTTCCTCTTTCGTTTTTTTTCCTTTTCCCCCTTTGGAAATTTCATAACATTTTGAGGTGTGTTTGCCGGTTTCATCCTTATCGAAGGTGCGCATCAACGTCACAGAGGGATTCCCATATCCCCTGTCCCATTTCCCCTGCCCAATCCCCAGCAGATCTACGTATGTACGTGCCCGGGTTCCCTTGCCGGCCTTTGAAATCGAAACCTCCGACAGAAGACACTCCATTGTGTTGAAATCTAAGCAAGCGTGCGAGGAGCTCCCCAATCCCAATCCCAATCCCTATCCCGTACCGTGTGATGGGCTGAATGCTTGATCGATAGCGTCTGGTCGCCTTGATTTCCAGCGAAAAGGTAAACACAACAGAGGCGAAAAAAACGAAAAGAAAAAGAGATGCCACGCAGATATTTTCGGGCATATTTTAAATAGTTTTCAATGCCAATGGCAGCATAAGAGACTTGGTTTATAGTGTGCACCGAAAGAAATCCAGATTATCAGTTGGATCTTGTGGGTCTTTCTCCGGTTTCACCTCTAACTTATGGTTTTTATATCAAAAATAAGATGAGTTATAACTGTAAAATGGAAACAGATATCGGAAACGGTCATTAAATAATTAATTAATAAGGAAAATGTTGTATAAGATTGGATTAGGATCAGTAAATATTTGGAAAACCATAAATTCGAGTTAAATTTTAAAGGTATAATGATTTGAATAACTTTCTAATACTTTTACTGTCTTGTTAATATTAAAGTTTCATCTTTCTTCATATACCATTCTGTTTATATCTTCTATAGCTTAGAAATAATTTTTAATAATATTTATAATATTCTTTAAGCATTTCTCATATGCAAAATCTGCAAAACCGAACGCCACCTTTGATCTGATGTTTTCTCCCCCGAGTTCACTTTTTCTTTATGGCATAAATAATGCCGTATGAAATGCGATAAACAGAGTTATATATTTGCACACAGCGGGAAGCTGGGCAATAAAGTTGTATGGGGGATTTTCCAAAAGCAAAAACCAAACCAAAACGAACCGTAAGCGAACCGAGACGGGAGTGAAAAGTGCCATAAAAAAGGCAATGTTCGCTTCGCCAGCCTGCACTCAGTCAGCGACATCGTTCTGTTAATGGTCGCACTGTCTCCAAACGGTGCGATATATGCAGATATTCGGGGGATGCAAATGTGAATCCCCCTCCACCGCACATTCCCCCTAAATGCATTTGCGCCATTTGTTCGGCCTTGCCTCGCCGCCTGGCTGATAAGTCAAGTTTTTATGGACGCGCGCGCATTTAACTTGATTATAAACGACGGCAGGCGGCCCCGACACCGGCCCCGGCCCCGCTCCCGGATCGGGCTATATAAAATCGTTTTTCATTATGGCCGAGGCATGTGAAATTAATAAGCCTAGTCGGCCAGTCAGCTAATCCAGCTGGGCGGGCCGACATTTTGGCCAAAATCTCGCCAAGTTCGTTGCCTAAGTCTTTTGTTTTCTTTTTGTTTATTTTCTGCCGTTGCTGCCATCACCCGCTGTGCTTGTTTGTGGCCAAACACACAGATCCCCAGTCGCCTTAAATGTTCATTAATTCAAATTGATTCTAATCGCGACGCCTTCATTAATCTAAGCGCCACCCCACGCACCGCACACTCTACATTTCTATTGGCCGCAAATTGCGAGTATTTATTGATGAGCCTCGCTGCGAATTTTTGCTGCCGGTTTTGGGTTGCAAGCCACAATTGCATGATTAATGGGCGGATACCTGGAGAGTGCTCAATTCCCAGCGATCCCTGGATCCCTACCTCTGTTCTATGACAAACGAGCGTATTTATGGCTCTATTCGTACCACAGGTAGTCACGTCTCGGCGCGGCGCGTGTTTGCCTTTCGCCTTTGGGGTCCTTGGCTATTTCTATTTCACTTCCGCCTGCCAGCCACTTGTTACATGGCGGGCAAACAAGAAACACACATTTTAAGTGCTGTTTGTTTTTGACCGGGAAGCAGAAAGTCAGGCTGAGTCAGGGAGATAAGTCTCTTACGGATCCTTCAAATATTACAAATGCCCGACGGCAAACAAACAGGCCAGGCAGGCTATAAAGTGACACCTCGCCCTGGCATAACGAGTGACTCAGGGCAGTGTAAATATATATGGAACATTAAGTATCTCCCCAAAAAACTGTGCTACATGCACTGCAAGAGAAGTGGGTATCATTAAACAAGTAGAATTTTCATTATGATATGATTTTTAAAAAAGATTACGATCTTAAATGTTATACATCCCTAGAAGAACATATTACAAGCTCTGTACGAAATATAAATATAATAAATAAATAAATATCTCAAAATATTTGAAAACTTACCTTATTTTGTATTTCTCCTGATGTTCTCAACATTTTCTCTCTCAGTGCTCCTTCTTAAACCAAAGAAAAATCTGTCTGTGCATACAAAGAGCAAAGCTGGATCATGTCAGCGTCAGCTGCTTTTTGGCCAAAGGTAGCGGCGGGGAAGCACGCTCAAGGTTACCGCCAGCTTTGGGTCAAGCTGGTCGGCGTGAAAATCTTGTTAAGCATTTAATGCCAATGAGCAAATATAAATCAACATGACAAATGACCAAAAATTCTCGGCGACAAGATTGCCGCAGACTTAAAGGCCTTAAAAGAAACACCATCGGCAACAGAGAAACAACAGCAAAAAACAAGGGCGACCAGAGTGTTGCGTGGTACTTGTACTTGTACTTGCAGTGCACGGTGGCTGCCTTTGTGGCTGGGCTTATGGGGTATTGTTGGACAGGCCATTGTTGGGGCTACGAAATCTGCATAAATGGGTCAGCGATCAGCAGACGGCAGTCAGCCAGAGCGGCGGTGGATTTGCCGCTGCCTTTGTGTACTTGTTACGCCCGCCAGAGCTCAGTCTTCGAGCTTCAATAAAAGCGTTGCCTTTGGCCTTTTTTTCAAGCCAAGTTAGAAGAAGGTATATAAAAGGTTAAGGGGAAGAAGGAACCTTTTAGGAACTCGTCAAATTGATTTTAAATGGTTAAATTCAGTTCGAAACTCAATTAGATCTTTTTAGTTAATGGTAAGCTAATTTATAAAGCTTTTTTAACTATGAAATAGTGGAATGCTCTTATTTTCTAGTCAATATATATTTATTAGGGTTATTTTAAATTTTGCTTTATTCTCCGCTCTTCTCTTTGTTTCCTTCATCAAGAAAATAACAAGTTCAGCAGCCAGAAGACCAAGCCTACCCCATTGTTTTCCCTTCGATTCGTATTATTTGTGTCTTGTTGGCTGCTTTTTGCCCAACCAGATGACTACAAATGGCTATCAACACCAGGCTGCTGCTGGTGCTGCTGCTGCATTCCAGGAAGCTCATATTTCTAGAATTTTACAATGTGCGAGTATGTAGTTAGCGGGTGCTAAGTTCACAGCCTCCATGAATTTGTGAATTTGTGCATCCCAAGGTTGTGCTGACAACATTAGACCCTGAAAGAGGCGGCCGGAAAAGCGCGCTGACAGCATGTGGTGAAAACGTTGCCCCGGAGAAGAAAATAGGCGGATAAAAGGGGAGATTTAGATGCGGATGCCGAAGCCATATACATGTGTGTGTGTGTGTGTATCCACACTCGATTATATTTTCGTGGTCTTTTGGTGGAGCTGTAGTCGCCGCCGTGTCTGCGCCGGATCAACTGGCTTCGTAATTATAGAGAATACTCGCCGCCGCCGCCGCCGTGTCACAGTTGCCACATAAATCAAACCACTGGCGGAAAAGTCAGTCAGACGGTCGCAGTAGCTGCTGTTTCGATATGCCAGCTACACCTTGAAAAAATAACTTGGAAAACCAACCTAAAATGAGAGTTAGCTCAGTTAAAAGAAGGTTTTTGTAACGCTTTAATTAAGCATTAACTAACTAGTTATTTTGAAACTTCTATTCTAACAAACTAAAGCAAGTCACATAAACAAAATTACACTGATATTTCCTATAAAATCTGCTCGTTAACTGCCATCGTTTTGTATCCTTGCCCTGGGATCTGTAAACTGTCTCGAAGTGATTAAAGAATTGTCTATCTTACAGCCTTTACTTTTTGACATTTTTTTAAGTTTGCCAGCAGAAATAAGAGAGCCCTGTATAAAACATGAGGGGGTAGCCGGCAAGGAACTAAGAAACTTAAAAGACACGAGTGTAAATCATGAGAACAAATGTGAACTGGCATTGAAAGTGCTTTATTGCAGTTGGTTAAAGGGCTGACATCTGTAAATATTTACTTGACTTAAGGATATATCAAGGTTATGAAGAAATGAAAAAGCAATCAAACCATTCTTACTTTTTTTCTTATTAACTTAAAACCACTTTAGTCATATTTTTTTGCCAGTGCTCTTGCCACGCGCGACTCGGGCCTGGTGGAATCATAACTCAAGACCGCTCCAAACTCGCTCGGCAGCCAGTTTTCGGCTTTTGTGCTGAACTTTTCGCACGCCACTAAGGCAGGCGAGCGACCGTGGCAGTGGCAGCGTCTTGTGGCATCCGTCTTTGTAATTAGGCGTTCATAATTAGCCGGCCTGAGCGATTTTTTATAACATTGGCAAAGGCGTCACTCTCACGGGCTTTAGAAAGTTTCTTTTCCTATCTTTTTTTTATTTCTCTCTTTTACTTACTTTATTTTTTTTTTTTTATATTCGTAAACTTGCTGATTATTAGCACGATAGCATTTAATTAGATTTTTGGCCGGCGGAAAGACGTTCGGACTTAGTGGCATTGTGAAAGGCAGCCCCGAAGCTGGCAGCAGGGAGCTGGGCGCAGTCACAGCTCATTAGACGCCAACGCTGGAACTATTGGGGGCTTTTTTTTGTGTTAGCATATAACCGTTTCCGTTGGGAAAAAAATCAGCAAACAAAACTAAGAAAAACTTGTAATTTATCGCTTGAAGCGGCCTTGATCGCCGATCGCCGGGCAGCGGGGAAGCGAAAATGTTGCAACGTTTGTTCTGCTGATTGTTTTGTTTATTTGTTGTTGTTGCTGTTGTTGCTGGTGTTGGGCAAAACATAATCATAAAACTGTAAACACGAAATGCATAAATTGCAAGCCGCAAGAGGCATCGACTACGGCGGAGGCTGCACTTAACCCAGTTCGCTGGCCAGCCTGCCATTTACCATTTAGCATTTAGCAACTGCCGCGTCGCATGTTGCGGGTCCATTGATTGTGCTCCGTTCGAGATCCGCTGACTAGACAAACAAACCCACTGCCTGTTGGCACATACTATAGGTACATCTACTAACTATATATATAGCACCTAGGGGGGCTCAGGTGCGGCACCAGGTGACAACGGCAAGTGCAGGGCGCGTTTATGGTTGCACACACGCACAAAAATAGCACGAAATCGCATTTAAAACTTAAATATATACACTAGTGCATTTGGCCAAGAGGTTTTTTTGGCCAACTTTAACAGGAAACTTGCAGAGTTGGCAAATGAGCCGAAACCGGAAACACTTAAGCACTGAGGGAGCGTACATGTTTTATTGGGAAATAACATCTGGCAGAAAATATGGATATGTAGATTTTTACTGTATTAATATTTAAAAACGAAGGTTGATATATAAATCGGTATTTTAAAGTCGCGGTTTATGTACGATAAATCGATATACTGGTTGATATATCGGACTGTGCCGAAGAAGAGTATAAACTTAGTTTAATAGGAAAGGTAAGGTCTACTAATAGGTTTTGAAAAATGTAGTTTTAAGAGGTTTTATACATAATTTGTAAAAAACTTACATGAAATAACATTTATCAGATATTTGTTTGGTTAATATCGATATTTTAAAGTTAAATGCGATATTTGTCGATACATCATTACGATACTTTCTGTATATCGATATTTTAAAGTTAAATTATACATTTTTGGATTTTGATTTATAAAACTTTACAACAGTTTCGATCCAATATTAATGGCGATATTGTTGTCGATACATCAGTATTTATCGTTTAGGTTTCTTCGGCTTTCTTCTAGTCCCTATATCTAGATAACATGGCACAAATTAAACCAACTAAATACTTGTTCCCAGTGCATGCCATGCCGTTTGATAAGCTGCCTTCCCCCACCTGGAGCCACCCCGGTTATCAGCTGCCTTATCGGCGGTCCCGGCCCCTATGCCGCTGCGAGGGTGGCCCAAGTGCGGTAGCTGGCTTGACAGCAGGATGCATTGGCATTCGACAGACACAGACAGTGGCTACAGTAGCCGCATAGGAAGCATGGACACATGCAAAATGGTAATGGGAATGGAAATGGAAATGCAAATGCAGTTGAGACAACGAAAACGACAACGACAATGGCTTCATCACCTGCGGGCAGGCAGACAATTTTGGGGCGTGGCCCGAGTGCCGCCTGGCTAATTTCTAAACACAAATTTACCCATCCGCCCCAAATGTACAGTTAGAGAAAAAATATACGGCGGTCGGGGGGCTGGAAGAAAAACTGAGAAACGCGCGCGCCAAGTTGTCTGCAAGTGTTGCACATCGCACAGATGCCAGCGCCGCGATACAAAGCCAAAAGGCCAACAGCAACAACAGCAGCAGCAGCAGCATCAGCAATATCTGCAGCAGCAGCAACATCAGATGCAACAGCAGCAAAAACAAAAACAATGGTGGCAGCTGCTACCGCCACAAAACATAATCTCTGGCGATATCTCAGCAGCGGCATTCGTGTGGCTTCCTTGGCCGCCACCTCCCAGGCCAGCCACCCTCCCGCTGAATCCCTCCCTCACATTCACTGTACTATGGCCAAATATTAAATTATATTGGCAATAAATTGTAGAGATACTGTCACTATTTTCTTTTGTGGTAACTACAACAAATGAAACAATTAAGATAAGTAAAGATTCGGTGAAGAAGCTTGGTAAAATAATTACTAATAATTCCTTCGTTTTTGTTTAATTTAAAGGACTAGGCTTCTAGTCTGTAAGAAGGTCTTTCATAAAACTTTTAAAGAAAGTTTTTAGAAATAATGAATATTTTTTGAAAGCTAAAATATATATTTTATTAATATTACCTATAGGAATATATATAATTCCGTTTTTAGCCAGCAAGTTGACGCTGCTTTCCCATTGTGAAACGTCTAAGTAGCTTCAGCTTCAGCCGCTGCCGCCTGCCTGGTTTGTTTTTATTATTTTTCCTTCGCTTGCCGTTGCATCGCCGGCGGGCCTATGGCTTAGTTTGCTTTTTTTCCCCAGTGTTTTTTGTCCGTAACTAATAAAAATTTCAATTTGTACGCTAAACGGTTATTGACGTATTACAGCTAGCGAGCTGGCCAGTTGGCCAGCCACATGAACATCCAGACAGGCTGGGGTTGGAGTTGGAGCTGAAGCTGGAGCTGAGGTAGCAGCAACGCCTTCAGTTATTGTTTCTGCTGGTTCAGAGCAACGCCTTCGTAATGTTTTATTCATTGCGAAACCCCAGCATCAGCATCAGACTGTATAAAGCTTTCCCAAAAACAACAACTCAAAAAAAAAGGTTACCAAAATACGACAAGAAAATGCAACCCCCATGAAAACGTCTAGTTAAATTTGAAGCCCATGTCCTTGACATCTTTAAGTGGCCGCACCTGGTTATGAAAATAAATAGAGTCTCCCAGAGATTCCACTTCCATTTCCGGCCGCAGCTTAATTACACTTTGCTGCGCAGCCAAATTATTGCCTATCTTTATGGTAATTACAGTAACTGGCTTAATTACATAACCCGCCGAGTATCTCGAGTTCGTGATTTTTTTTCTGACAATGCGGCATGAAATTCCGTTGAAGTACGCCTTAATGTCAAAACCGATTTTCAAGGGGCTTGTCCGCTGGTAAGAAAAATATAAAAAACATTTTTAAAAATCCGCCTAAAATTAGCGGAGATCCAAACGAATCTGACGAGGCACGCAATTAAGCTGATTTGCGATTTACCTATGCTAATTTTGGCAAATAAAACATGGACAAGCTGTGGGAATATCAATGGAAACGGAGGTCGAATTACCACAAAAATAAATAAATATTTTTGAGCCATGAAAAAATCTGTAAAAGGCACTGGTGAATACTAATTTATATTATTATATTTATTAATGGCAGACTATTAAACAAAGTACTAATAAGTATTATCATTAGCTTAAGTTGTATACTGTTGACGCCAAGTTAATGCCTACAGAATGGAATATATACTATATAAAAATAGGTACAGAAAACTGTGATTCAGTCGCTATTAATTCCGATTTTTATCAGCATTTTTACAAGCATAAGGACAACCAATTTACATATCTCCTTGGATATACAGGGCTGACTTTTACCAGTCATTCTTCAAGCAATCAAATCTTGAACCCGGAAAGCACTTGATCGTAAATACAAGGCCTTCGCACGGCTGCCAGTTCATCAGACAAAGGCTTTAACTGCAACTCCAAAACTGGCCACAGTCCTGTTTTTTTTTTTTGCCTCTCCAAGCACTAAGCAATTAAGGCTGTCCCGGCTCGTTTAATAAACATATATTTTCCATTTAATTAACTTCCTTAAATGTTTAACATGTTTTTTACATAATTATTGCGCGCTGCAGCCTCCGCACAGCCGCTGCAGCAAATTAAATGAAACAATGACAGCGGAGAGCAGAAACTGGGACTGCAAATTATGTGGGTCACCCACCGCAGGCCAAATGCAAGGAGATCAAGCGAGCGATGGACATAAAAGGCTAAACACATCCAACTGTACAGTCGCATAAAGATCACGATTAAATGAGTGCACAATTGGATCAAATTTGCGCCAACAGTCGCGCTGCAAAGGGGCCTGCAAACGAACTTAAGCCGAGGCCGAGATCGAGGCTGAGAGGCTGTAGCTGAAGTTGCAGCTAAAAGCCCAGCTCCCAGGCTCTGTTCAAACGGCTCATAAAGGTGCAGGCTCCTCTTTGTCGTAGTTGCTGCCAGTGCACAGAGAGAAATTCGAATGAATGGTTTTAATTTGATTTTTCTTTGGTGACAACGAATGTAATATAAGTTCAAGGAAATGAATTGGGGAAATAATTAAAATATTTACACCTTTAAGACTCTCCAAGTATCAATGTTTCTCTATGTTAAATTCTCATCTGCCCTATGTAATCAAGGGTTTTGCAACTTTCCATGAATAAAATATGAACAGCAACTAAATAACTTCTTAACTTTTTAAACTTTAATGTAGCATTAGATCATCCTTTTCAAACATGGTATTTTTTGTATATCGATTTTATTGGTTATCGAAGTATCGTTTTAGAACGATATACCGTTCTTGTTCTTGCTGATCCCTAGTTGAGCAGTTTCAAACCAATACTTTTATATTTTTTTTTTAGTTTTAAAGAACTGTAAAAGTATTGTTCCTAATAATACCCGCACGCAAATCCTGCATTTAATATGTTATATAAGACCTTTGTTTTAATCTAAATATGTGATAAGACCCCCTGTTTCTCTCAGTGCCTCGCCATGGCATTAAAATTGAATGCGTGTGGGTTGCAATGTGACACATACTGTCATTATTACCAAGCAACAACCTCTAGCGGCCAACGGCAAAACGACAAAACACCAAAAAGCCAATGCGACCAGGCCAAGTCGGTCTCATATTACCAACTGTGTGCAGTTTGGCGGCGGCTCGTTACGAGAAAAAGCCAAAGCCCGAGTTAGAGCCTGGCTCAGGGGAAAAAGCCCAGGCTAAAAGGAGTATTTGGCCTAAGAAATTTATGCATTATGCAATGTCGTCGCTTTTTCAGGCTAATTTCTGTTTTCCTCTTTCTCCGTGGGCGACAATTGAGGGAGAGAAATCTGAGAGCCTCATCAAGCAATTAACAGATGAGGGAGTTGCGGAACTGAAACGGGGTGGGCTCCCTGGAGGATATGGCTAATTGGGAGGTGAGAAAGATGTAATGGAATCTGATCAAAAAGTATAATACTTAACCATTAAGGAAAATATTCTTAATTAATAAGACAAGAATTAATGGACAAGAATCTTTACATCTTAGTTAAAGGTTACATTACCAAAGAGGTTTATTGAAGATAACTTTTACCTTCACTGTTAGATATGTCAATATTATCCTTCCTGTTTCCCAATATCTTATCTTATGTTGCTTCCTTTTTAAGATTATAAATTTAACTTATTGCAAAATTACGAGCTTTCTCTTACGCAATTCGAACAAAAAAAAAATAGACAATACACCTTGACACAATTTATAATGAACCAAATACATTTCTCTACCAACTTTGACATCGCCTTTGGTCATTCCATAAATTCAGCTAACAACATTTGAAAGTCCCCCCTGACGGTCTTCTTCGTAGCGACACAATGCCACCCAGGCTAAGGTGAACTAATTCAAAGTTATGCCAGACGAGCAGACACAAAAAAGTGTTTCTAATTTTTGCTAGTGAAAGCCAAGAAGGCAGCGGCTGTGGCAGTGGCAGCGGCAGTGAAAATTGCAATAACAACGACAAACATTGCCACTGATTAGCCGGTAGCCAGGAATCCTGTTGCCTGTTGCCCGATGACTGTTGCACGTTGCCAGTTGCGAGTTGCGAGTTGCCAGTTGCAATGTTGCTGTTGCACCTTGGCAAATGGCAATAAATTTTGCACTTGAAATAAAAAGTAATGCTGGAAATTGTAACATAAAGCAACTGTCACACATAAAAATATCAAACTAGCTTTCGGAGGGAATGAGAGCTGGAATGCACACTCGCACACACACACAGAGTTGGTGTGCTTTTGCTGACTGACTGGCAACTGTCACTTTTGGCCAAGTTGCATGTCCACGGCAATTGCTACCATTTTCATTTCGTTTTTCCTCGGCCTCGGCGTTGACAATTTTTCCTTCTCTCCGAATGTCTGTCGGTGTGCCTATTTCATTTCCAGCATTTTCATCATAGGGATGGTAGATAAAACTATCGGCTTGTAGATATAGTTTCTTTTCAATTCTTCATGATTGTTTATCGAATTAACGTCTTACTCTTGCTCATCTCTAATTATGCAGACAAGTATTGAACCAATACTTTTAATACTTTACTTAATAATAATTCGAGGCTTCGGTATTTTCCAAAGTATCACAGTTCTATTGATACACATTCCCAAATCATTCAGTAAATATTTCATGTTTATTTCGATACGATTTTTTCTATAGTTTGATTTGAGATATATCGCATTTTATCGATATTTTGTTTAAAGATCTATCAAAGTATGTGGCTAAAACTGAATTTAGCATTAACCATATATGCCACACAAAAATATGGTCCCTATCGATATATAGTATCTAGCTCAATCAACACTAAATTTTCGATATATGATGCTTCGATTTTTTTGATAGTTCCCAGATGAATATATTGTGTTCTCTACTCGATGCCCATCCCTAGTTCAGCATTAAACATTCACCCATCGGGCGTCGGCTGCGTGGGCTGAGAGCTTAGTGAAAATTGGCAAAAATATTTGGTCAAAATGTAAAAGTTATTGCAACCGCTGAGAGGGAGAGATAGACTGAGAGAGAGAGAGAGAGAGACGGAGAGGCAACGTTGTCTGGCAAATGTTAATTTACGATTTCAATTTGGCGGCCACATAATTTATGCGCCTTAATTGAGCGGCTCCTAGACAAAGGAGGCGGCTCTGTGAGAGGGGGTGGCGTTTTACCAACTTGAACTTCACAAAAGTTATGACATGAAAGTCGGTTAGTCACGTCTTGTGTTGCTGTTGTTGTTGTTGCCGCTGTTGCATGCTGCTGCATGTTGCATTTGACACACATTCGAATGCAGGCAGCGGGATTGGTACTGTGCGGCTCAAGGTCAACAGTGATGGCTCATTAATTCCAGCCTGTCATGACGCGCAGCTTCCCTCCATGCCCATGTTGCATAAACGAGGCAATTGAAACGAATTTAAGTTAGTTGCCAGCAGCTAATTCAAGGGCATGCTGGCGCTGATGCTGCCGGAGTTTGCAGCAATTTATTTCAATTAGAAACTCATGAGGGTTCGATGCTCGCAGCTTTGTTACACTTTGTTGGGTCTAACAGGCTTTGTTGTAGCGCGTGCACAGCATACACAGATAAAAAAAAGGTTCAAAAACGATTAAATGCCACTCAAGCCCATGGTTTTTGATACAAAAGAGTGGCAAGAATTTTTCCAAGTGCCCAACGAGCTCAACGAGTTCAATTTGAAATAAATAGGCTGCACGCGTGCAATTCCAAGTGCAGAAGTTGGCGGTCGTCATTAAAAGGGCCGTTGGGCTAATCAAAAAGAGTTGCAGAGGTCAGCGACCTCCTCGATGACTCAACAACTCGGAGGGAACACAGGGGTAGGAAGTTATGACCCAACACACACACACACACAACCTTCAAACAACTTTCCTAAAACCCAACGAACCGTGGCCAATCCACGGACCGCTGCAGTTGCAAATATCCGCGATATTCGCGATATTCGAGAGATCCGAAATCTAAAATCCCCCGAATCGTCGACACCTTTCCCGCCTTTCGCTCTTGGCCACATGGCTGCAGGTTAGTCAGGCATATCGGCCACTGGCCACCGACTTTCCCAAAAGCCACCGCAAAGGGAGTTTATTTTTGGTTGGAAAAACAAACTGAAATGCAATCCTTGGCTAATAAGCCCCGTCGAATGCCACCTATGTGGATTTTTCGCTACAGCCACTCTCTCTATTTCGCGGGCATAATGATGCAAATTTTGGCCAGGGCCCCAATGATGATGATTGTTATGATGATGCAATTGCAATTTGAAAAAATAACTGCAATTGTGCGGCCCAAAGTCTGGCCTAAAGCCTGGCCAGTGTCCTGCCACTGCCACACAATAAAGACGCCTTGAATTCGCCATGGAGCCCCCACAATCGCCTCTTTCTCGACGCTCTCTATTATGCTAACTCGATTTGGGCAAACAGTCCGCCAAATTATTGTTATTATGCGGAAATGCCCAAAAAAAAAACAACTATAGCTGCAGAGAGATAGCTACAAATTGAGGTACAAAAAAAAATGAGTATCAAACTTCAAGCGCTTACGAAATTGGGCAAAGAAAATTGGCAGCCGACAATCTCGCCATCCATATGTTTAATGGTGAAATTTGGCGATTTTTTTTTGTATATTTTTGGTTGGTTGCCATTTTTCATAGCTCGTTCGAAGCCGATACAAATCAATCATTATACTTTGTAGGCAGTGTAATTTGTACCCTTTTGCTTGTTTTCACTTCCTATTAAATTATATTTGGCATTTAACGAAGCGAGAGAGGTGGGTGCACCGCCATACACAATTGACATCAATTACAAGAGAGCTGACTCCCGGAGCCGTACCCTCAGGGCATTGGAGGAGTAACCTGGGCCGCTGGCCCATAATTCCCCGTAGCCAGGGAATAAAGGCGCGGCGGCATTGACAGCTTTCTGGGCTGCATTTGACGCACGCCCGTTGGTACTAACAACAAGAAACATTGGCCAAAAACTAAGGCAAACTCTCCCAATTCCAGCTAGAGATACACCAAAAGAAAAGAGATCTTGATTAATGTAGAAATCTTGAAATAAGAATAGCTAGCAGGCATTTGGAACAGTTATTTCAGTAGAGAGTTAAGCGATTCTTCATAACCAGTATCCCTATTGGAAGGAAACCCCTGGATTTGTATTTTATTTATAAACATAAACATTTCGGTTTGTGGAATAAGAAACTACAAAAATGTTAAACCTTTTCAGTGATTTTTTCTTTGAATTTTGATAAACCATTAAAGTTATTGGCTACCATTAATATTATTTAACATTTTATGTGAGCTGTATATAATTTCCGAGTGCCACATAACTGTTTACCTTCCCCCACAATAAATTTCTTTTAGTGCACAGTCTCCCAACCTCCTCGACGTGATTGAGTAATTTCGATTGTCTTGTGGCAGAAGTTTATCAAGCCGAATAATATTAACGACATGGCCCGGCTGCTGTTGGCCAAAAGAAAGGCAAATAATGCAACAGCCGCACGTCATTTATGGGTGCAATGGTGTGCTTTGCTTGATAATTTTTTCGGGTGTCGCTGGGGCAGCGTTTTTAATTATGTTGCAGCATGCACAGCCTCGGCTGCCGCTAAAAATATAAAAAAAAAAACGTGCATTAAAATACGTATATATTAAGTTGAAAGTCTGGCGGCGGGGTCCTGAACTGTGGGCAAGCATAAAATAAATTGGTTTTTACTCGCCGATGATTGCCAATCCAGGGAGCAAAACAGGAAGACCAATGACCATGTGGCTGGTTTCCATCGATAAATCAAATCGGGATATATGCATAAGGCAAGTTCTAAGAGCGAACCAAAAAAAAACAAAAATTGTTGTTTACTTCAAAGAGCACCTCGACCCCAAGGAAAGCTGATCTGCTTTATCGATGGTTTTATGCCGAAAACTGGCATTCCGTTGACATTTCTCCAGCGCGGGGACTTATCAGTGTAACTCAATATAGCGTCGTTTAATCAACATTCTTTGGTAATTTTTGTGGATTTTTCGGCAATTTTTTTGCGCTCAGTGCGGCTTATGCAATTGAAGAGTAGGGGCTGAGGGCGCACTGTGAGAAATTAAGTTTTTATAGATTTTAATGGTACAATTAGATGAAATAAAGACTTCTTTAATTGAAATAGAATCAAAGATCACGAAAATGTACTTAAAAATCAGTAATTTAAATGATTTGATTGAACTAATCAGTGAATATTTATATTTTTTGAACATCAATGATATTTTTAATTATTTCCTTATTAAACAAATATTTATTAATGATATTTTATTGCCGAATTCTCTCTGTACACGTATCGATACATGCTGTGCACTTTTTCAACAACTGCGTGCTTTTTTCAGATATCAAATTTCAACGGGTTCCCCTATACACACAATGTATATACCACATATGCCTTTTAAAGCCCTTTAAAAACCATTAACCCGCTGCGGTGCAAATTAATGAAGTTAAGTGACCGAAAAGGGTTGCGAGCGAGCAATCAAAAGATTGAAAGATACAAAACGCGGACACGCTTAACAACAGTTAACGTCAGCGAAGTTACTTGCAGATGGGCGCCTGGTAAAATTATTAATTAAATCATTAATATAATAAATTACAGATTAACGTAGGAGAGGGAATTGCTCAACACGCATGACTCATTACAAAATTGATCATACAAATTCAAATAAAGCTGGCAATGTGCGAAATTGCGGCGGCAATTAGCATGTGGCACTTTGGCTGCAAAACGCATTCGCCAAACACTTTCCCAATCATCAAAGTCATTCATACGCCTTTCAACTGCACGCGCGTGCAAAGCCTGTGCACTGTGGTAAAAAACTTAAATTTATAGACAAAAAAGTACATCTACCATCTTTTTCGATTTTCTTTTTATAATAAATGATATAATATTTAATAGAAGATGCTTAAGGAATGGATGATGTTTATAACTAGACCCCTTAGGGAATTCTAGTGCCATGCAAGCGGTAAAATAAATTTCAGTAATGTAAAATATGGTAAAGATAAAAATCAGAACTTACAAGCCACTAAGCAATTGCTTCCTTCTCTCAACGCCTATTTAATGCAAATGCCTGCAATGTTCAAGCAATACCGAACGAGAGAGTTTTATCTGCACTCTGACAGATTTTCACTCTAATAAAAACTAAATAAATAAAATAAGGCGTAACCCAAAGACTTAGTTACACGACCCACTGTCCACTGGCTGGTGTGCCGAATGTATCTGCAAGATACAAGCACACGCTGTTGATATATTAATGATGATTTCTCGTTTTTCGTTCGTGTCTATTTGAATTGCATGATTCAACACTCAGCATCGGCAAAAGCAAAGGCAGCGGCAGCGGCAACTGCAGCTAATGTGCCGCACTGCGTATCTGTATCTGTTTACATTGGCCCCTATCTGTATCCGAATCTGTATCTCTGCATCTGTTTCTTTGTATCTTCGGGGGTATCTGCATCTCGTGCACGTAGCTTTCAGCTTTCTGCTTTCAGCCTGACGGGGGGCGTTACTTTTGTAATCCAATTAACGCGCCCGCCGCTCAAATGAACCATAATTCCATCTCCTTTGTTAGACTAGATATATATTTTCCATTTTATTGACTGTTTGCATAAATAATAATCATGCCGGTTGATTATCCGTCGATTATGCGCTGGGAAAGGCAAACTGTGCGAAACTTTTACTTCTGGCAATCGAGTGTGAAGTGCTGCTGCCAGTCTATCGACTACATGCAAAAATTGTGCAATCCCAGGCAATTGCACGGGGCTCCTCACTGGGCACAAGGTCACTCTATAGTTAGAATTGCACACGACCATCCAATCTAAATTATAAATAGTGAAAGAAAATCAGGAACTAAGCTAAGTGACTTAATTATGCAGCAGGCTTGACGTATCCTTGAAAAAAAAATAGAGAATGAAATAAGAATAATTGGGAAAGTAATACTTCAAGAAGATCCCAGTTATGCCAGCCAATATCCCTTTCTAATATTAATCTGCTGAAGAAAATATTCCGACATTTGAATAAAACTTCCGAGAAAAGAGTTTCTTTTTTATATTTATAATAATATATTTAAAACGAAAACAGAGTTATTTTCGCAATCTTAGAGAACATATTTCCAACGATTGAGAAGGCAAAACAATTTCATAATCTTATTTCTTTTTAAAGAAATCTTTAAACTGAACACACCTTTCCTCAAGTGTACTATCTGGCCAACAAAATCAAAATAAAACTTGCCCCAAAATCGTCAATTTGAATTGGTGAGCGTTTAAATTCATCCCCGCAGCTATGATATTTTAAGATCTCTAGACAGACAATCATAAAGCTGATGATGATGACGGGGAGCAGTCGCAAAATGAAATCTCCCGAGGTGAGTCACACACACACCATTTGGCAGCGTTCCCGTCGCCTTTGAGTGATTGGTCGTTTGAAGATTTATTCACGCCGCAAATGCAATGCAAAATACGCTCGAGTGTATTTCTTTGGTATTATTTACGTTCGCCGCTCAAGACATTTGACGCTAAATGCAATTTAAGGCCAATAAAACAAAGCGTTAAACTCTCATTTGAATACACAGGCTCATTATGCATGCGGCGTCATATCGCCAGAACAGCGGGCAATTGCTCAAAATAAAAAAACACCAGAAATTGCCTCAAAGACACACAAAAAGATCGCCAGAAAAACAGAGCTAAATTTGCATACAAGGCTCTGGCTCTGGCTCCGGCTCCGCTCAGGCCAAAGCCTGGGAGTGCCAAGTCTTGGGTTCTTGCGGCTCCCTCGAGGTGACAACGAATCCAGCAAATCGGACGCCATCGCATCCGAGGTGGATTTGCAGGGAATGCTACGAGTATTGATGCCTGACACACTGACACTGACTGGGCTTTAGCTGGATCTTGAAGCCGGTAAGCTGTCACTGCACTCGGGAAAATATTTTATGGGGTTTTTGTAATGGAAAAATATTTGAATAATTCTATATATTGATATTAAAATGAATTTGGCCCTATTTGCATTGCCTATCATAAAAGTATGAACTTCTATGTTTAATGTTTGAAAATCGAAGGAAAATAAGAGCAGTTTTCTAAGAAATATTGTAAATTAACTTTGGTTAGATTTCCCTCCTTTAAAGTCCTTTTCAATGACTTTACTTTTTGCATTTGTACATAACTTAAATCGAATTAATTCTTCGAGTGTATAGACCTGAAGCTTGAGCTGTGACTGACTGAATCTGAAGTCGAGGCTGCGCCTAATTGATTAATTGCAAAACAACAACGAAACACGATTTGCATTTGGATTTCGATTTTGGATTTTCGATGTATTTTCTTTGTATTTCTTGTATGTTGTTGTTGTATTTTTGTGTGTGTTTTTTTTTTTTGTTGCTTTAGAATGCAATTGGAACTGTCAATTTGCATTTAATTCGGCGAAAATAAATTGCTGCCTGACTCACGACTTGGCTCTGGGGCAAAAGCGCCTGCAATTTGGATTTAAAATGCACAAGGCTGAGATTATACATTTCTGATCTGATATGTGTCGCAAAATTCGTATATATATTTCGATGCTGCGATGCGCTGAATAAGCAAATTGATTTTTCCAATATTGAAATGCTAATTAAGGCGCGACCACCGGCCAAGCCATTAATAATATTTTTGTTTGTCGTTGGCCCCGGCCATGAGTTGACCTTGCCATAATAAAACACATGCCAGTGTCGCATAATGCTGGGGGATTACATGTTGCCTGGACAAGAGGCTTACAATTTACATTGCAGTTAACCAACCAAGTCCCCACCGCCCCGTAAAAGCCATCAAAGTCAGTCGAAAAGCCAAGAGCTTGGAGCTGACCGGAGCAGCAACAAAGTGTCGATGTTAACATCAGGCCGGCGACAAAGTGAAGCAGATAACTGCGGTTTTTAATCAAATCAAATGCAAAGCCACGGCAGTGCCACAGTAATGTAATAGTAAACAGAGACACCAAGCGTACAGAGAGGGAAAAATATGGTATATATGGGATTTAATTTAGGAGCTACTTATACTTGATACTATGTGAAAAACTCCTTAAGCTGTGAAAAGAATTATTTTCTCTGCCAAAAAGAATAACTTGTAATCATTAGAAAAAAGCTAACAGTTCTAACATTGTTTATTTTTTGATACTTTCGCTAAGTTTTAAATACAATTTTCAACACCAAATTTATCCATAAAAAAATGTATTATTTGAAAGTTCCGTTTCTCTGACTAAAAAACATTTAATTAAATATTCAAACTGCCTGTTTTTCCCAGCTCTTGGTAAATTGTATGTTTAATATAAATTTTTTCCTCACATCTTCTTTACTCTTTCCTCAGCGAGACAACCCTTTCATTTTGACACTTTTTCGTCGATAATCATTTTCAATAATTATCCACATTTTTTGCTGTGCAACAACAGTGCCGGCAACCAAATGGAAAGTGTTAAAAATCTGATAATCATGCGGTGGCGATGTTTTTCACATGCCTGCACACGTTTCTTCCCGCTTTTTGTTTTGCATGCTGCTGCTGCCTCCTGCCAGGTAAATGAACTTATAATTGGCCATAGAGCGTAGTGTGCCTCAAATGTGTTGGATGATGCGTTTCTGCAACGCCATTGTGCAACGTTGAAAGTTACAAAAAGAGAGAGAGAGAGAGAAAAAAAGCACAGATGGTGGTCTCCACACTCAGCAACAAAGTTGCACCGTCCAAGTGTTGCCTTAAACAATTAAAATGCTGCAATTTTTCAGCACATTTCAACGATTATCGCAGCTGCCACACAGAGCAAACAGAAAGTGATAAATACTTGCATATATCGATGCGAGTATCTCTCTCCCCCCGCGATGCGATAATACCAAAGGCGAAGGCGATGGCAGCGCCGAAAGCCGGGTAGCCCGCTAAAAAGCCTGGCTCAGCTGTGGCAAACTTGAGCAAAATGATAATAAACTTTCACGCCCATTAATTGGCTTCGCATATGCACGAGTACACTAACAATTGCAGTCAAAACAATAGGGAAAGCAATGGTATTAAAAATGTTGTTATTTATGAAAAGGTTCTAAGAGAAACAGCGCAGAAAATATAATATTTCTTCTCTTTTATATAAATATAAAGTTTTTCTTGTAAAAATATTAATTTTCACACTTTATATATAAGAATTTATGGTTTTTGGAAGCATTTGATCTTCCATAAAAATCCCATTTCTTTCAATACGAATTTGGTTATAAAACCACCTTGTTTGACCTCTGCTGTGCTATGTTTTATTTGCTGTTGCCGCAACTGGCGCTGACCACTTTTATAGCATGCAATTCATCAGCAGAGTGAAGCAGTCTGGAAGCCTGCGAAATGCTGTAGCCCAGCTGGAATATAAAAAATAAAAATAAAAGGTCATAAAACACAAGAGCCTGTCGACGGACAGTGGGCAGAAATGCAATGCAAACAAAAGTAAAAACACTTTCACTGCAACCTTGAGATATACTGCCTCCGGCACATCTCACACATCTCCGGGATCTGTCGGGGACGATCAGGCGTTCAATTAACCGCATTTATTTTCGACTGTCGGTGAGTGATTTCATTTCAAGTTCGATTACGCAAGCGCACGGCAAGAGTTCGACGCCGAAAAAAGTTCTGTGCACATGCAAAACAAAGGACTTAGGCAACGAACTCTTTCCGTCTGCTGCAGCAGTTCATTTCAATGGACTAAATTAACAAAATCATATATCACAAGGCTGGTTGGTTGGTCAGCTCCAGCGACCTCCCAGTAGTAAGCAGGAAGATGGAATATATGGAAGATGGAAGATGCCTCCAGCCGGTTATCCGCTTGTTGTTGCCTTGATTTATGCCTTGCACCAAATGAAATGAATTGTGTAACCTTTTCCGCTGACTCCGCTGACTGCTTCTCATGGCACACGGAAAAAAATTATATTAATTGACTGCCTGTTTGCTTTGATTAAGGCTGTGAAAATTAAACTTAAGACGAAGGAAATGTAGACTAAATGTATACGAAAAGAGCTTCTTAGCTTTAAAGTTTATAATAATTATATTTAAATGTTTTATTAACAATTAATATTTAAGTTTAACCTTATTTTGGTTCTCTGCACAAAACAGTACAACACACAGGGCGAGTTAACGCGAAATTTCTTGTTTTTTGATCGTGGGCAGAAGCCCGGCTGTTGGCCCTCTCCTGCAGCTCCTGAAGATCTCTCTCCGCCGTCTTCAACTCGAATCCCCACATGCATCTACATCTGAATCTCCAGCCAAAGGCGGGGCTCCTTTGCAGATGTAGATGCTGCTTATCGCTGGCGGCGCATCGCGGGCACGTCGCGGCCATAAAGCAAATCAAATTGCAACAATTGTTGGTAATATGTTAATAAATTGTTGGCCCAGCAGCAGCCGAGAGCAGCCTCACTTTCATTAAGTTGTGCGCAGTCCCCAATGAGCTTCGTTTAAATCGAATTTATTACCAGACTTTTGGTCAGAAATCCCTGAGATGCTGAGATGATTGGATTGGATGGGATTTGATTGTCATCGCTGAGGAGATACCCGTTTGCGTATATCATCAGCAGCAACTTTGCTGACTAATTCTGAAAGGCAATAGACATTCACTGGCATAAATATTTAGCAGTTTTCCCCAGCAATCAATGCAGTTAGAGAAATGTGTCACCTAATAGAGAGATTAAAAGGAATATTTGTATGAAAAGTGTGTCATCAAATAGGATTTAAAAGGTGTTAATTTTTAAAGCAGCAAATAAAATATTATGTAATATGTAAATAATATACCCGCTTATTACTAACTATGTTTGGTTAGTTTAGTTAATTGTTTAATAGGTATTTTAATTATATTGCAGTTAGCAGTTTGTTTCTTTCATCATCATCTTGAATGAGTAATTTGAAAAAGCTATATCTATTCGGTGCCATAAAAATTCAAACGTTTTCCCAGCAATTATGTGCAGTGCCGCAAAAATAAACAAACTTGTGATTTATATTTACTTTTTCCTTTTGAATTTATTATTGTAAGTAAAAAAAAAGGTTTTGGAAGAATATGTATTCGATAAATTTAGTAGTATTACCAGTTTAATATTTCTAATATTTTAAATAATTATCTTATTAAATGTTTTCCCCATTTTTCGATCAGTTTTCTCTACAGTGCAGCAATTAACATTGCAAAACTTGGAGACGTTCAATTGCAGTTTCGTTTTTCCAGAACTTCCCATCACCGTTTTACCAATTTATGTAATTACAAAAAATTATAGAAACCACATGTCGCTAATGGCTGCTCGATCAGTCGATGGATTTGCTGTCGACCGCAAGTATTCTCATGCCTGTCAATCGGCGATCGCGAGGCGGCTTTGAAGCGCTCGCGGCGAAACTTATGAGCATTAGCCGTGAGTTTGGCATTTTAGCCAAATATGGTGCGGGATTTGAGCGGCGATTTATGTGATTTGTGCGGGATTTTGGCAAATGCCGCCCGCCTGCTCGCAAGCTAGCGATCTAGCCAGCTAGCCAAGCCAATTGACTTGTTGTTGGCCCCGGTAATACAAAAGTTTATGGGCCAAATCGCATTTGTTGGACGGAGAACCAAATCGGCTTAAATCCGGCACAGTAGCCTGGGCATGTGTTGGCTTTTCTATGCGGTGAGAAACGCAGTGGCAGCTGCCATAAACTTGGGCTTTAGTACCCCCTTCCTCTATCACGATCCCCCCTCCCCCACCATGTTCTGTGTGGGCAGTTGGAAAACGAAACGAAAATGTTAAAGCTAATGTCAACCCGCGGGGAACTTGGAGCGGAGGTCAAGGCAAGAGGTTGTACGTACACTCACTCACTCACTCACTCCTCGACCTTGATGTCCGCAGAGAACAACTTAATTTTTTTTTTAAGTTGTTTTTTTTTTTTGTAGTTGAAGCAAACAAGCGTTGCTGATTTTCCACAATGGTTCGTCGCCCCTTTCATCCTGTAATCCCGCAACCATGAATTATGCGCTTGGGCCAACAGAAACCATTTAACGAAATGAGCAGCGCGCAGGCACAGAGCCATAATCATGGCAGAACCTTGAAGTGCATTTTTAATGCCAGTGCTTGTCTGATAAGATTAAGTCATGAAAAGGGCTGGGCTGGGCCGGGTCCTGGTTCTCCGATGGCTAGCCGCTTCTTGGCCGGGTTGTTAGCACAGGGTACAAACGCGCCCGCTGTCTGCGAAAGTACTTAGGCCGGGTCTCGAGTGTGTCTACATGACTCTCACTTTTAGAGCTGCAAAGAAACACTAAAAGAAAACTATCCAACTAAAGTTAACCAAGCTAAACGGGGCTAATGTACAGTTAAGGCTTATTCTGATTGTATAAGTAAGTTGTATAAGTTCTAAAGCCCTGGCTATAAACACAAGTCTAAACAAAAGACTTAAACAACAAACTCCTTTCTCGGAACTCCTGTACTTATTCTTTAAAAATGTTTAGCTTACAAAATAGATTTATTTAAAAACAATATACTCTTAAATAATATTTTAAAATCTATATATTTTCTATGGCTAGTTACATCAAGCTTTTACAAGATTCAAATGTGGAACCCCGTATATTAATTAATTTACAACCCTTATCTTAATTTTATTAAGATCAACACCTAATAAAAACATAATTTTAAAATTCTCCACAAATTATAATTCAAATAGGTTCAACAATTTAACAGATGACATTCTCTTTATTCAAGTGTAAAAAGGGTAACCACTTTCCAAGGCTCGCCGAAAGAGCAACATGGTCAATGTGGTTAATGCACATTTAAATGTCGATTTTGCAAATTGTTGCCCCGTTGTTCTTCAATTCCATTCCATTTCCATTTCAATTTCAATTATGTTGCGCAATGCGTTGAAATTGCGCGTACTTGTTGTTGTCGTTGTTGTGTTTTGGCCAAAAACCGTCATTGGCTTTTGTTGCCCATGGATTGTTGTCGCTGTTGTTGTTATTGTCCACGGCTAGCTTTGGGCCCGAAAAAAAGCAAATTGTTTCCGCGTGTTGCAGCTTAATTGTCTCGAACAACATAATTCGCCTTCATTTGCAGGCAAAGTGCCCAAAAAAAACACAATTTCGACCAAACAATTTTTATGTGAGGTAATTTCAATTTGTTGCCAAGCCAAGCCAAGCCGTCTGAGCCGCCGCCGCCGCTTGTTGTCCGTTAGCCAGGCAAATTCTCACCAGTTAAAAGCCGGACAAAAAAAATCTGTATATAAAATCAGGGGGGAGGAGTACAGAAAATAATCGCAGAGAGAAAAAGAGAAGCAACACAATGAGGGAGAAATAAGAAATAATGCCAATTCACGCAGTTTAAAACATTTGTTCGACATTTCAAAGTCCCGACAACCGTCCCACAAAAGAAAGCCATTCATTGGCATTCGCATTCCCGTCACCATTTCCATTCCCATTCCCAATCGAACTTTTTAGGGATGTACATATGTCGATTACAAAAATACTACATGAGGTATCGAATATATATCGAAAATATCTTTCGACAAAATGTGTAAAGATATCAGGAATCAATAGATAATAGATTGTAGATTATTAGCTACTTTGATACGATATCCGTTAAATATAAAAAATATCCTTAAATCAATATTAATACATCGAAAAAATGTGTGGAGACATCAATAATCCATAAATAATATTAAAACAATTAGTATATTTAATTCATATTATGAGATATAACCCTATTATAGAAGGATCTCAACAAAAAACTTAATTTGAAAACACCTTGATAAATATCGTTATTAATATAACATTTCCTATCAATGCAGTATTGATAAATCCTTTTAATATTAATCAATTGATTTGTATTTCCCATCACTACCACTTCCAGTGCCCATATCCATGGGACCGACCAATATAAAATGTCTTAATCAAGGCGAAAGAAGGTTGTTGACCTTGTCATGGAGCCAAGCGATCGTGATGTGGCCAAGTGGCCAAGTGGCCAACTGGAGTGCGACTAACCCAGCTCCGCCAGCAGTTACAACTTTGTCTTGGCCAAGCAATTAACTTATTTTTGCAGCTGATGAAGACAAACTGTGCCAACTGTGATTGCAATCGGCCAGAGCCACACAAGTTGTACCGGGGACTGGGATTGGAATTGGGACTGGGATTGGGATTGGGGAGCTCTTGGCATTTCAATTTGCCATGTGTCTTTATTAGACACACGTGCCGCCACCGCCTGTCCAGGAATCGAAATCAAAAGATGATGATTATGATTCCCACCAGCCTTGTTCTATTTGTGGGTTCAAATTCATTGCTCACCGAACAGCAAATCAAATCACAGGCGAAGTGCTGACTTAACCAGCCAACTGGGACGGCCAATGAAATGCTAAGCTAAATGAAATGAAATGTAACCAGGCATTTTGAAAGTACACGACTCTTTGGAGCTTATTTATACCCTTGCTGAGGGTATAGAAGCTAACTAATAAATGTTATATTTCCCTGATTTCGAAAGGATAAAGGTATACTTTTATTAAAATCTTCTAAAAACGCATTATAACAGCTTGGATTATATTTAATTTTCTAATATTTTCAATTTATAACATAATTTTCTTAAATACAAATTAACTGAAGGTACGCTTTAATTGTTTGCTAGTTTTTTATCTCTTTTTATTACCCAGAATGAATTAATCCTCAGGGTACCTATAATTCTCATATTCTTCCCACAAAAACCTTTCTTTCTTGTTTTCTTTAGGTGGTTGTTACTCATGGTGTTATTGTTGTACTATTGCTGGTTGCGATTTCCGCGAAATGTTTGCCATGATTCAGTGAACAAGCTCAGAAAGACATGTTCAGCAAACTGGAGCGGGAAATGGAAATGGATCGTCGATTGCCAGAGAAAGGGGCAGAGTGGGAATGGATATATCCATAATTTATATGTAGATTATGCACTCAAATGTACGATTTAATTTGCAACTGACAATGCATTAGCTTGCGCTGTCATCTGATGGAAAGTTGGCCAATTCCGACTTGAAATCAAATGAATTGAAGAAAATCAGTTAGGATATATATAAAAGAAATCCGAAAGAATACTTTGACACATTTTCTTCATTTGAAAAACTTACAACATATACTCGTATAGCCTTTTTCGAATGTCGTAAGATTTTATTTTTTTGTGGAACACATTTACTAATTGCAAATGCACAGTGTTTATCACTCGAAGGCAGTTACAAGGAAAACTCATAAGCATTATCATTAACAATATTATTGTTGTTGTCATCAGCAGCAGCAGCAGCAGCAGCAACATCTGCAGCATCAGCAACGGCAACAGCAACATTTTGATGCTGGGAGGTAACATCATCAGCAAGCACAACAAAACAACAAACAAGCAAACAAACAAACGAACGAACGAAACGGACAAACCAAGAGACGCAAACATAAACCCAAACGAGGCATCTCCATCTGCGCCTGCGCATAATCAGCCAGGCATTTAATAATTTTTATGTTTATATATATTTATATACTCGTATACGATATTGTTTGGCGGGCACCCACGCGGACTTTTCGACTGTCGAGACCGCCTGTCTGGGAAAGTTGCTGTTGGCTTTTGTTGATTTGTCGCGGGGTTTGTGTTAAGTGGCCATCATTAGTTAAATATGTGCATTTTTCTTTAAGGATTTTCAACGCAGCACAGTGAGAGAAAGAGAGATAAACGACTGAAATATGAACAGCTCGTTAATGTTGATGCACTTTTTGCTCCGGCATCGAAGTTGTAGTTGCTTTCAAATTGCCGTAATTCATAGGTGGTGGCATACGTTAACTTTCCTTTTTTATAAAAAAAAAAAAAAATAACGCCTCTATAACAGAATAAATGCACGCAGAAAAAAGGAAGGTTCTTAAGTTTACTTCATGGATATCCTTCAAGATATCGGAAGAAAAGAACAAATGTTCAAGAGAGATATAGTAATTGAAACGGAAGAAAAATAGTTACTGCCTTTTATTAAAAGCTTGTTTTCATATTTTATTGCTCTTTTAAATTTATTTAAAGTTAATAGGTTGTATTATAAAGGGTTACACTTATTTAGTGTTGAGTAGTAATGATTTTAAATGGTTTCTTGGACATTCAACAATGAGTATTAAAAAATAGCTTCCATACACATTAAAATGTATTATTCTCCTGATCTTTATTCTATAACTTATGATGAAGAAATTCTTACGAAATTCCTAGAAGAATATTTGCTGAGAATAAGTTCATGGGAAGAACTTGCCATAAACCCTTATATAACTTTAATCTTATTTTAGGTACAATTAGAGTTCTAAGTTTAAAGCAGTACGAGTATATTACGGAATTGCTCATATTTTTGTGCCAAGATATAATGTACAAAATAAAAATATTTATATATTTAATACCCCCTTTTTCCGCTCAGTGTCACTATACCCTTTATTCAGCTTGCCAACTCCTCCCTCGCAAATTGGCGGCTCATTGAAATGCATTTGCGGCAAGTTGCAGGAAATTGAGAGACAATTAACCTGATTAGCGTGTGCCCGGTAACTTTCGTGTCACAGCCGACTACTGTGCGGCGATAGCGGTACATTTTGTATCGTTAGTGGGCCCAGTTCCTCCGATTTACCCCCCAGTTTCCGACGGTTTTTTTTCTGAGTCAGTGTGCCCGGCCAGATCATTAATCAAAGCCTGGCCTGGTCGGCATCGGGAGCACAGCACGGATACGTAATTTAGTAGCCATAAATAAAAGAAACTACGAACTGTGCGAGCTACTAGCTGCGCGAGTGAAATTGAAATGTTTAAGCGATGAGACAAATGCTCGACTTGATTTGGTAGAGCTTCAGCTTTCTGCCTGCCGCTGCGGCGCTAAAATTAATGACGTTTCGCATGTATTTGGATGTTGTTTATGAAAACAGCATTCAATTTGCATTAACAATTGGCAATTGATTGATGGCCGCAACGAAAGTGGTTCGATGGGACCCACAGAAAGGAAAAAAAAAAGCCAACAACCCACGCAGCAAAAATAAAAACAAAAAGACCGAAAAAACCGAAAGAAAAAAACCGACAGAAAGGCCGGCAAACATTTCACACCCAAACAAAAGACTCAGGCAACGAACGCGATCCCTAGATAGTGCGATCCAACGGATCGCATGGAATATGTTTTACTGGCCTTTCTTTATGGCGTCAATAGAACATAAAATCCGCATCATAAACTTACTCTTCGCATTTTTTTTGAGGGCAGTGAAAGTCTCTCTCTATGTGTCATTGTCAACGTGCTAACATCTTTGGTTAAATAGTAAAAACCAAAATTATTGCCAAAACAAAACAGGCGGACGACAGTCAGCCGGCGAAGATTATCGCGTTTGTTTTGTAATTTCAATTAAATGGACAAGAAATATAAAGTTTTTAAGGCCTGGCATTTAATTAAAACATGTGACGGCATTTATGATGGGTGGGCGAGAGTGTGTGAGTGTGGCGTGTCATGCGTAATAAACAAAGGCAAAAGACATCAGCAACATCAGCAGCAGCGGCAGCAGCGGCAACAGCGGCGGCACAGCAGCAACTAAAGCAAGTGACAGCCAGCAGCAGCAGCGGAGGCACTGGGAAAAAGTGTTAAAGAAAAGCCCCCGAGGCTCTGAGCTGCGGAATTTCTATAGAAGTGAAATTTCTGCCATGCCTAGACGAGTATGTGAGTGTGTGAGAACCGCAAGGCAATTAATTTGCGGCGAATACCCTCGATTTGGTTATATATATTAGAGGAATTCTAGTCTTTAGGTGCTAAAAAAAATAAGGAAAATTACTATAGATTTAAAAGATTTTATTTATTCTCTTGAACTATTATATAAATTTCTGCTTAGTAGTTTTAAGGTCATGTTGTTCATAGAGTTATAAAGCCACCTTAACTAAATTTTAACAAGAATTATACGTTTAACTTTATTCTTCAATAAAATCCATTTTCTTTAAACAAAACTCTTTTAAATTCTTTAAAATACTTCTTATTCATCCCCGTTTTTTTAGGGTACTTTCCACTTCTATCACTCTCCCCCGTTTTTTGTTTTTTTTCAGCAGCCAAGTTATGCGGTAGCAAAAAACATTTTATAAATTAGAGCAACACTTGCTGCGCTGCTGCCACTGGCTCTGCTTCTTGTTGTTGTTGCTGTACTATAAGCTGCTGAAGTTGTTGCTTTTATTGTTTTTTATAGTTGCTGTAGACTTTTTTTGTTGCTGGCAGACAGTGGCCGCACCTTGCATGCGAAAATCTTTTCACGCCTCGGGCCAAGCAACATGCGAAAAACTAATTTCGGTGCACACATCGTTTGTCTTGCCTCTCCATGCCGGAAGATGTTTCAATTTTGTGAAAAATCGCAACAATTAAATGATTCAGGTGCCCCGATTTCTACTCTGTAATCTTACTGGCCGAGTTACCAATGAATTTTCAAAGAAATATTTATAGGTTTTTAAGAGCTGTAGACGAAATTTATAAACTTATAAAGGAAAGGAAACAATTTAAAGGGAGGATGTGATTTTTTATATATTTTATAATGGTTTTTACAAGAATATGTGTTTTTAGTTTCGAAATTATATTAATTCTAATAAAGAGACAATTAGTAAATATGTTAACTAGCTTAGTTATTTTTTAAACAAGTTTAAACAATATGTTTTTTTTTTAAACAACCTCCATATTTGTGTTTATTCTTCTTTTATAAAATTCAATTTGAAATGTTTTTATTCAAGCAAACAAATTAATTGAATGTATCTAAAAATGTTGTCTCAAGTCAATAAATACTTGTATTGTAATTACGGCATACATTTTTTTAGCCAAAAACTTACTCAGTTTTGTAAAATCAAGTTGAACATGAATTTAATTATTTTCCGCGCAGTATTTAATCGACTGATCGCATCGATGACATCATTCCAGTTCGAATGATATTGAGCCTATGCATAATTTGTCTGAAAATGGTCAGAAGACATTTAACCATTGAAGCTGGACATAAATCTTGGAATTTGTGGGATTGTCACTGACCGGCCGCTGACAAATCAATCAATTCCGGGTGACAGATCGAATCGAATCGAATTGAATTGAAAAGTTACCCGGTCGTATTCGAATTTAGATTCAGATTCAGATTAGAAGCTTGTTCTCGTCACGCTCAACGGAGTTTGTCGAGCAAACAAATGACGCTGCGCTATGTAATTGATGGATTTGCCTAAATAACGAAAATACTAGCTGAGTGAGCGGTAAATGCGAAACGCAAAACGCTTTTCCTAGCAGGTGAAATTTCCATTTCCATCCGTTATTAATGATGATGACTCTTGGCGCTGGCGCAAATATTTGACCAACACTACAAAACCGTGGCAGTGGCAAAAGCCAGATGTGTAAGCGCAAACTGACCCACAAAACAAAAAAGCGGTCTCCACTGCACCGCCAGTTTCCCCCAAAACGTTTATAATGAAAACTGCACAGCGCCCTGCGGCGACCTACAAAAAGAAAAAAAAAAGTATTAACAACAACAAAAAATGTACATGAAATGTACATGCCCAACGAAACGGCAGGAAAACCTGAGCGCCTGAGCGCCATAATTTAGCAATATCCAACACTTGTGCAATTTCATAAAGCATTTTAGCCCAGTGGCCACAAAAAACCACACAGTTGCCACACATTTCCGCGTAATCATCATAATTTTTTCGTGTTTTTCATTTTTATGAATCTGTTGATTTAATGCCATCGAGCCTGGGCACCCAAACGGCAGGAGATACAAAAAATATACAATTTGGCACGCCGCATAAAATGGCACATTAAAACACATTTCAATTTCGACAACGGATTGTTGACGGCGAATGGCTATATTACTTATTTACCAGCGATTTCTGGCTCTGGGAAATATTTAAGAGTATTTGGTTATTCATTTTATTGTTTTAGAGATCAAAATGATATTTATAAAATTTTAATGACTATTGCTATTATTTTTATAGTGTTTTTTGTATTCTTTCCAATATTAACTACACTTACAAAATTATAACTTTATTTTATGTCTTCCTTAATCATTATTATTCTAACAGTTCTCTAAATCTGCGAGTTTCTTTCTGGCACTGGGAAATATTTAATAGTATTTGGTTATTCATTTTATTGTTTTGGAGATTAAAATAAATTTAATACAATTATTATGACTTTTGGTATTATTTTTAAATGTTTTTTGTATTCTTTCAAATCGTAACTAGACTAAATGGGCTAATCGTTTTAGCAAAACAAATTATTACTTGATTTTATTTTTTATTTTTCAGCTGAATGATTACGTAATATAAACGAACACCGACTTTGATCTTCTTCGCTTGCCATTTTCTATAGATTATTATATTTTTCTATTTAATTACACATCATGTGCCCACGGAAAACCTCAATTAATGGATTACTGATACCACATAAGAACAGATTGACCCAGATTTCGTGCACGGAGTTGTCAATTATCAAGGCGATGTTGAACGGTCTTTGCTTTGCGACTCTGGCAGAATTATTATGTAACTTTTGGCATATTAAAGTGATTTATGGCCCGTGGCATTGGCCATCGGCCCGAGCCCGATCTCTTGCTCTTGGCTTCGTTTTCATCTATGCCAGACTTCCTGCCCAGCTCCAGCTTCAGCTACAGCTCCATCTCCAGCTCCAGCTCCGTTGTCCATTTGTCCGTCTTTATTTTTCTTTATTTTTGAGGAGAACTTCTCACATGCGGGACGGCGGCGCGATGATGTCTTGAACTTTTGGGGGCGCAAAGTCGCAGCCATTTATTATCGGCGGTAAAAGTTTTCGGGGCTGAAACATTTTACAGTTGTGTGTCATGAACTTTAATGTTTAGCATGTGTTGTTGTTGCTTTTGTTGCTATTACAAAAGTTGCCTTTTGCCGTTGCAGTTTGCCGTTGTTGTTGTTGTTGTTGTTGTTGTAGGTGTAGGTGTAGGTGTTTGTTGTGCTGCCTTCATGCAGCTTCATGCCGTTTTACCAATGTGCCCGCCAATATGTTTAAATGTGAGCAGTTCATGGGAACAGCGTCGGCGAGAAAGTCGCTTGATTTAGGTGTCTGATGGGGTCACCCCCAGAAAAAAAAATAACACAGACAAACCAGGTCCATTCGGGCTGACATTTCTGGGTTAATGCGACGATTTTTGCGCCAAAAATGCCAGTTGCTGCAATTAAAGCCACGTTTAATAACTCAATCAAAATCGGCCCAAAGTGACCCTCGTTAAACGTGTTCGATTGATGGGGCAGCAGCCGCAGCCCTTTGCCTTTTATGAAAGTGTAAGCCAGGCCAAATCACAAACACTTACCTACCGCCTTTAGCTGTTTAGCTTTTGGGCCGCTTTTTATGGCGCTTTTTTTTTGTTTTTTTTTTCCTAACTGCCGCAGCGTGTGAACATGATCACAGCCGCAAAACTGATGGCGCTGCCTTGCTCACCGCAACTACAACTTTGTGATCTTAATTCAAAATAATATCTACAAATGGCAAACAAAAAAAAAATAGTGAAATAAATGCCCTACTAGAAAAAATGGGGAAAAACTATTAGTTAAATTGTATCGTTATTATAAGATAAGATTAATAAGATTATAATATTAAGAAATTTCAAAAAGTAAAGTAAGTAAAGTTAAACTTTTTAAATGTATATTTTTGGTACTCATAAGTATAATACATTTTAATGAATAAGGCTTTAAAACTTAGACTAAATTATCGCCAGAAATAATGAGAAAATAGAAAAAATAACTGGGAACTATTAAAGTATATAAATAATAAATAAATATAAAATAAAAAATATATAACATATAAATATTAAAAAGTAATGTGATAATAAGTAAATCATTTAAAAGTATCTACCAGAATGAATTATGAAAAATCGAAGATAACTATAGTTACATTAATATATCATTTAAGCTAAGTTAAATTTTAGCTCTCAAAAGACTTTAAATTTCTCTTAGTTACATTGCATTATTCCTTATATTAACATTTATATGAGTTTACTTTTTTAATACAAATATGCGTACATGATTAATGTATAATATATTTCGTATGGTTTATTATCTATTATTTATAAATTAATCAACTCTCTAGAGCAGAGAAGGGCACGTAGTGGCTCTTTCAGCTCAGCTAGCTCCGCAGGTAGAATTTGTTTTGGTGGCGCCAGCAAGTCGCACAAGACGATCGTCGCGCGTGCCCAGTCAACCATGAAGAAATCCAACAACAATTCTATTGAAAATAGGCGACAAAGAGGAGACGAAAAAA